>APFE031583136.1:0-13394 GCA_000404065.3 Pinus taeda | reverse complement strand
TTTTTTAATAAAAGAAATATTTTATGTACTTTTTGAAAATCTATTCATTGAATCTAATTGGGTCTAGTTCTAATTTGAAATTTATTTAAAGTGAAATTTTAATTTTTAAGACTATAATATCAAATAAAAACTACTTTAATTTCATATTAACTGACCTACATCCATCTTAACCCCGGATCTATAGAACGTTGATAGGGGTCCAATCTCTCGAGGTGCAAACGTTTTTTTCTAGTGCAAAACTTGAGGAAATGTTTTCACCTCAAGAGATTGGATCCCTCTCAGAACTTGATAGTTATAGGGTTAATATGGATCTAGGTTGGTTATATAATACTATATAACATCTATATTTGTATGTGTGTCTCTTTGTCATTCCCTCTCTCTATATGACCCCCGAAACATACACACACTCTCTCTCCCTCTCTTCCCCTTCTTTGTCTATCTCTCTCATCCCCTTCTCTCCTTTTGTATCTATATCCTTCTCACTATTACCTTCCACTCTCCTCTCTTCCTCACTCTCTATCCATGACTCCCTTGTCACCACCTATCTCTCTCCACCTTTCTCCCTCTATGTTTTTCTTGTTCCCTCCGTCTCATAACCCCTCCAATTCCATCTCTCTCTCCTCATCTCTATTTTCCTTTCTCTCTATCCCTTATCTCCCACCTCCCTCTATCTCGCCAACCCCAAATAACTCTCCCTCTCTCTCTCTCTCTCTCTTCTGTCAAACTCTATCACTATCTCCCCCCTCCCTGTCCTTCTCCATCTCTATGTATCCATCTCTCCCTTCCCCTTCTCTCCCTATCTCTATCCTCTCCTCTTATTTCTCTTTCCTCCACTCCTCTCTCCCTCTCTCCATCTTTCCCTTCTCACTCCTCTCTCTCTCCACCTGTATCTCTCTATGTCTTTGTTCTTTCCTCCTTCTTTCTCTCTCCTCTCTCTTACTTCCTCTCACTCCCTCTCTCCCACCTCACACTCACCCCCCACCCCCCCCCCCCTATTCTCTCTTTCTCTATCTCTATCCCCCACATTTTACCGTCTGCTCCCTCTCCCACCCCCTCCCAAACTCTCTCTGAATTTACAACATTGGATTGTGTTAAAAATTATTTAAAGGAATAAACTTAATTGGTGTACGATAAAACCTATATTTTGTATCAATCATGTGAAAGAAATAAAATAATGAAAACTTAAAAAATCATGCACTATATTTAATCTATTAAATTAGCAATTTGCTTGTCTATCCCTTGGATCCTTATATAATATAATATATAAAGAACCGACATAGATCCATCTTAGCTTAATTTTATTAAAACCTTATTTTAATTTCTATAGAGTTCCCCTCTATAGACATCGCCAAACTCACACTTCTTTCGATCACCTAATAACATACTTTCACTTCTCCAACTCTTCTTGAGATATTGAACTTGCTTGAGAGTGAATTTTCCAAATGAATTTGACCTCCTTGTATATATAGGCTTATTGTGGGGAAAATGAGGGTCCTTAGGCTGAGTTGATCTCACTTAGGCTGACATGATGTGTGGGGTACACAATCTATATTTTACTTGATACAAAAACTTTTTACATGATCTGGAAGCCCAAGAAGGGTCTCTTTGAATGTACAATCACTCTAGAAACTCAATATTAATCCTAGAATCCCACAATTGGGACTTTGATTAATATAATGATGGCCCAAGCATGAAACCCATGCTTTAATAATTCATTGTTACAATAATAAAAATTCTTTTCTTTATTTTTTTGACTAGTACATTATATAATGACTCAAGTATATTATTGAAGACTGAACATAGTTACATTTTCTAACACTCCCTCTTAACTAGGGAGGTATTCATTATGGGAATTTTGAGTTCTAAAATGGGTCTCCTAAGGAAATTATAAAATAATGGTGAAAATAATAAAATAATACTAGACTACATCATCAAATTTTACAGGGAAAAAAGAAAAAACTATTTTCTCAACTCGTACTTTTTCAACTTATCTCCCTATGGGTTTACTCAAATTTTGAGCGACAACATGTGTTGGATGAAAATTTTGATTTCTCATCCAAGGAGTACCCATGTTTCATAGTTTTGATGGATCTTGATACATGAGAAATTAGAAATACATGAAAAATGTGATTGCAATAATGGTTTATCATGTACTTCTCATTTTTGGTGTGGCAGGGTCCATCCAAAGTATGCAACATGGGCACTCCTTGGATGAAGAATTAAATCACTAGTAGAAAATGAGCAATTAGTAACTAGGTGACTAACAAAGTTCGTTGTCATAGCTTTTGCAAGTGAAATACTACCAAAAATGAGTAAACTTAAGTGACCGAACTAAAAACGACTAACATAAATCACTAATTTAGTCGTGAGTCAAAATATGTGACTAGCTAATAAGTAATACAACTAAAATAAACTAACATGAATGACTAATTTAGTCTAAGAACAAAAATGCAACTACCTAGGAAGTACTAAAATTATATGAATCAGTTTTTCATGTTAGTCATCTTAATTGTGTCAAGCAATCTAAACTTACAAGTGATAGGGGATTGAAACGTTGTTAAAGATTGGTTGAAAGGTTATGCTTCCTTAAACACTTCTTCATCCTCACATGGTGTATAGGTGAGCCAACGTTTCACTATCTATCTCTAATAATTTGTACTTTTAAAAATATGTTTTTTAATTAAAAAAAATATTTTATGTACTTTTTAAAAATCTATTCATTGAATCTAATTGAGTCTAGTTATAATTTAAAATCTATTTGAAGTGAAATTTTAATTTTTAAGACTATAATATCAAATAAAAACTAGTTTAATTTGATATTAACCGACCTACATCCATCTTAACCCCGGATCTATAGAACGTTGATAGGGGTCCAATCTCTCGAGGTGCAAACGTTTTTTTCTAATGCAAAACTCGAGGATATGTTTTCACCTCGAAATATTGGATCCCTCTCAAAACTTGATAGTTATAGGGTCAATATGGATCTAGGTTGGGATATAATATGTATATTTGTATGTGTGTCTCTTTGTCATTCCCTCTCTCTATATCACCCCTGAAACATACACACACTCTCTATCCCTCTCTTCCCCTTCTCTGTCTATCTCTCTCTTCCCCTTCTCTCCGTCCCACTCTCCTCTCTTCCTCACTCTCTCTCCATCATCCCTTGTCACCCCCTCTCCCTCTCCACCTTTCTCCCTCTATGTTTTTCTTGTTCACTCCATCTCCTACCCCCTCCAATTCCATCTCTCTCTCCTCATCTCTATCTTCCTTCCTCTCTATCCCTTATCTCCCGCCTCCCTCTATCTCTCCAACCCCAAATCACTCTCCCTCTCTCTCTCTCTTCCATTCAACTCTATCACTATCTACCCCCTCCCTGTCCTTATCCATCTCTATGTATCCATATCTCTCCCTTCCCCTTCTCTGCCTATCTATATCCTCTCCTCTTATTTCTCTTCCCTCCCCTCCTTTCTCCCTCACTCTCTCTTCATCTTTCCCTTCTCACTCCTCACTCTCTCTCCACCTCTATCTCTCTATGTCTTTGTTCTTTCCTCCCTCTCTCTCCCACTCCAACTCCATCTTTCTCTCTCTCCTCTCTCTTCCTTCCTCTCACTCCCTCTCTACCACCTCACACTCTCTCCCCCCCATCACTCTCTCTTTCTCTGTCTCTATCCTCCTACTTTTTCATCGTCTCGCTCCCTCTCTCCACCTCCTCCCCAACTCTCTCTTAAATTGAATCACATTGTATTGTGTTTAAGAAATTACCTAAATTAAAAAAGCTTAATTGGTTGTAAGATATTAAACCTATATTTTGTATCAATCATGTCAAAGAAAATAAAATAATGAAAAACTTTAAAAAATCATGCACTATATATAATCTATTATAATTAGTCAATTTGCTTGCTCTCATCCCTTGGATATATATATATATATAAAGAACCAACATAGTTCCATCTTAGCTTAATTTTATTAAAACCTTATTTTAATTTCTATAGACTTCCCCAAACTCACACTTCTTTCGACCACCTAACAACATACTTTTCACTTCTCCAACTCTTCTTGAGATATTGAACTTGCTTGAGAGTGAATTCTCCAAATGACTTTGACCTCCTTGTATATATAGGCTTATTGTGGGTCAAATGAGGGTCCTTAGGTTGACTTGATCTTGCTTAGGCTGACATGATGTGTAGGGTACACAATTTATATTTTACTTGATGCAAAACCTTTTTACATGATCTGAAAGCCCAAGAAGGGTCTCTTTGAATGTATAATGACTCTATCAACTCAATATCAATCCTAGAATCCCACAATGGGGACTTTGACTAATATAATGATCACCCAAGCATGAAACCTGTCCTTTAATAATTCATTGTTACAATAATAAAAATTATTTTCTTTATTTTTTTGACTAGTACATTATATAATGACTCAAGTATATTATTGAAGACCGAACATAGTTACATTTTCTAACACTCCCTCTTAACTAGAGAGGTATTCATTAGGGGAATTTAGAGTTCTAAAATGGGTCTCCTAAGGAAATTATAAAATAATGGTGAAAATAATAAAATAAGATTAGACTACATCATTGAATTTAGAGGGAAAAAAGAAAAAACTATTTTTTCAGCTTGTACTTTTTCAACTTATCTCCCTATGGGTTTAGTCAAATTTCGAGTGACAACACACGTTGGTTGCAAAATTTGATTTCTCATCCAAGGAGTACCCATGTTTCATAGTTTTGATGGACCTTGCTACATGAGAAATTAGAAATGCATGAAAAATGTGATTGCAATAATATTTTATCATGTACTTCTCATTTTTGGTGTGGCAGGGTCCATCAAAAGTACGCAACATGAGCACTCCTTGGATGAAGAATTAAATCACTAGTAGAAAATGAGCAATTAGTGACTACGTGACTAAGAAAGTTCGTCGCCACCGCTTTTGCAATTGAAATACTACCAAAAATGAGTATTCTTAAGTGACCGAACTAAAAACGACTAACATAAATCACTAATTTAGTCACAAGTCAAAATATGTGACCAGCTAATAAGTAATACAACTAAAAATAACTAACATGAATGACTAATTTAGTCTAAGAAAAAAATACAACTACCTAACAAGTACTAAAATAATATGAATCAGTTTTTTATGTTAGTCATCTTAATTGTGTCAAGCAATCTAAACTTACAGGTGATAGGGGATTAAAACGTTCTTAAAGATTGGTTGAAAGTTTATGCTTCGTTAAACACTTCTTCATCCTCACATGGTGTATAGGTGAGCTAACTTTTCACTATCTTTCTCTAATAATTTGTAATTTTAAAAATATATTTTTTAATAAAAGAAATATTTTATGTACTTTTTGAAAATCTATTCATTGAATCTAATTGGGTCTAGTTCTAATTTGAAATTTATTTAAAGTGAAATTTTAATTTTTAAGACTATAATATCAAATAAAAACTACTTTAATTTCATATTAACCGACCTACATCCATGTTAACCCCAAATCTATATAACGTTAATAGGGTTCCAATCTCTTGAGGTGTAAACGTTTTTTTCTAGTGCAAAACTCGAGGAAATGTTTTCACCTCGTGAGATTGGATCCCTATCGGAACTTGATAGTTATAGGTTTAATATCGATCTATGTTGGTTATATAATACTATATCATAACTATATTTGTATGTGTATCTCTTTGTCATTCCCTCTCTCTATATCACCCCCAAAACAAACACACACTCTCTCTCCCTCTCTTCCCCTTCTCTGTCTATCTCTCTCTTCCCCTTCCCTCCCTCTCTATCCATATCCTTCTTCCTATTCCCTCCCACTCTCCTCTCTTCCTCACTCTCTCTCCATGACTCCCTTGCCACCTCCTCTCTCTCTCCACCTTTCTCCCTCTTTGTTTTTCTTGTTCCCTCCGTCTCCTACCCCCTCTAATTCCATCTCTCTCTCCTCATCTCTATCTTCCTTCCTCTCTATCCCTTATCTCCCACCTCCATCCATCTCTCTAACCCCAAATCACTCTCCCTCTCTCTCTCTTCCATCCAGCTCTATCACTATCTACCCCCATCCCTATCCTTCTCCATCTCTATGTATCCATCCCTCTCCCTTCCCTTTGTCCACCTATCTCTATCCTCTCCTCTTATTTCTCTTCCCTCCGCTCCTCTCTCCCTCACTCTCTCTCCATATTTACCTTCTCACTCCTCCCTCTCTCCACCTCTATCTCTCTATGTCTTTTTTCTTTTCTCCCTCTCTCCCCCATTCCAACTCCATCTCTCTCTCTCCCCACTCTCTCTTCCTTCCTCTCGCTCCCTCTCTCCCACCTCACAATCTCTCCCCCCCATCACTATATAAAGAACTGACATAGATCCATCTTAGCTTAATTTTATTAAAACATTATTTTAATTTCTATAGTCTTCCCCTCTATAGACTTCCCCAAGCTCACACTTCTTTCGAACACCTAACAACATACTTTTGACTTCTCCAACTCTTCTTGAGATATTGAACTTGCTTGAGAGTGAATTCTCCAAATGGCTTCTACCTCCTTGTATATATAGTCTTATTGTGGGCCAAATGAGGGTCGTTAGGTTGAGTTTATCTCTCTTAGGCTGACATGATGTGTAGGGTACACAATTTATATTTTACTTGATACAAAACCATTTTACATCATCTGAAAGCTTAACAAGGGTCTCTTTGAATGTACAATGACTTTATAAACTCAATATTAATCCTAGAATCCCACAATGGGGACTTTGACTAATATAATGATGACCCAAGCATGAAACCCATGCTTTAATAAGTCATTGTTACAATAATAAAAATTCTTTTCTTTATTTTTTTGACTAGTACATTACATAATGACTCAAGTACATTATTGAAGACCGAACATAGTTACATTTTCTAACACTCCCTCTTAATTAGGGAGGTATTCATTAGGGGAATTTTGAGTTCTAAAATGGGTCTCCTAAGGAAACTATAAAATAATAGTGAAAATAATAAAATAAGATTAGACCACATCATCAAATTTTAGATGGAAAAAGGAAAATCTATTTCTTCAACTTGTACTTTTTCAAATTATCTCCCTATGGGTTTACTTAAATTTTGAGCGACAACACTTGTTGGATGCAAAATTTGATTTCTCATCCAAGGAGTACCCATGTTTCATAGTTTGATGGATCTTACTACATGAGAAATTAGAAATACATGAAAAAGTGATTGCAATAAAGTTTTATCATGAACTTCTCATTTTTGGTGTGGCCGGGTCCAACGAAAGTATGCAACATGGGCACTCCTTGGATGAAGAATTAAATCACTAGTGGAAAATGAAAAATTAGTGACTAGGTGACTAAAAAGTTTTTCGCCACAACTTTTGCAAGTGAAATACTACCAACAATGAGTAATCTTAAGTGACTAAACTAAAAACGACTAACATAAATCATTAATTTAGTCGCGGGTCAAAATATATGAATAGCTAATAAGTAACACAACTAAAAATGACTAACATGAATGACTAATTTAGTCTAAGAACAAAAATACAACTACCTAACAAGTACTACAATAATATGAATCAGTTTTTTATGTTTGTCATCTTAATTGTGTCAAGCAATCTAAACTTACAAGTGATAGGGGATTGAAAGGTTGTTAAAGATTGGTTGAAAGGTTATCCTTCCTTAAACACTTCATCCTCACATGGTGTATAGGTGAGCCAACTTTTCACTATGTATCTATAATCATTTGTAATTTTGAAAATATAATTTTTTAATAAAAAAAAAAAATTATGTACTTTTTAAAAATCTATTCATTGAATCTAATTGGGTC
Source organism: Pinus taeda (assembly GCA_000404065.3). Taxonomy (NCBI): domain Eukaryota; kingdom Viridiplantae; phylum Streptophyta; class Pinopsida; order Pinales; family Pinaceae; genus Pinus; species Pinus taeda. The sequence goes on along the minus strand of APFE031583136.1, from coordinate 5,587 downwards.
TAGTTCTAATTTGAAATTGATTTAAAGTGAAATTTTAATTTTTAAACTATAATATCAAATAAAAAGTACTTTAATTTCATATTAACTGACCTACATCCATCTTAACCTCGGATCTATCAAACGTTGATAGGGGTCCAATCTCTCGAGGTGCAAATGTTTTTTTCTAATGCAAAACTTGAGGAAATGTTTTCACCTTGAGAGATTGGATCCCTCTTGGAGCTTGATAGTTATAGGGTTAATATGGATCTAGGTTAGTTATATAATACTATATAATATCTATATTTTTATTTGTGTCTCTTAGTTATTCCCTCTCTCTATATCACCCCTGAAACATACACACACTCTCTCTCCCTCTCTTCCCCTTCTCTGTCTATCTCTCTCTTCCCCTTTTCTCCCTCTCTATATATATCCTTGTCGTTATTCCCTCCCACTCTCCTCTCTTCCTCACTCTCTCTCCATGACTCCCTTGTCACCTGGTCTCTCTCTCCACCTTTCTTGTTCCCTCTGTCTCCTACCCCCTCCAATTCCATCTCTCTCTCCTCATCTCTATCTTCCTTCCGCTCTATCCCTTATCTCCCACCTCCCTCTATCTCTCCAACCCCAAATCACTCTCCTTCTCTCCTTCTCTCTCTTCTGTCCAACTCTATCACTATCTCCCCCCCTCCATGTCCTTCTCCATATCTATGTATACATCTCTCTCCCTTCCCCTTCTCTCCCTATCTCTATCCTCTCCTCTTATTTCTCTTCCCTACACTTTTGTCTCCCTCTTTCTCTCTCCATGTCTCCCTTCTCACTCCTCTCTCTCTCCACCTCTACCTCTCTAGGTCTTTGTTCTTTCCTCCCTCTTTCCCCCACTCCAACTAGATCTCTCTCTATCTCTCCTCTATCTTCCTTCCTCTCGCTCCCTCTCTCCCACCTCACACTCTCTCCCCCCCATCACTCTCTCTTTCTCTCTCTCTATCCTCCAACTTTTTCATTGTCTCGCTCCCTCTCTCCACCCCCTCCCCAACTCTCTCTTAAATTTGATCACATTGTATTGTGTTTAAGAAATTATCTAAATTAGAAAAACTTAATTGGTTGTAAAATATTAAACCTATATTTTGTATCAATCTTGTCAAAGAAAATAAAATAATGAAAAACTTTAAAAATCATGCACTATATTTAATCTATTATAATTAGTCAATTTGCTTGCTCTCATATATATATAAAGAAATGACATAGATCCATATTAGCTTAATTTTATTAAAACCTTATTTTAATTTATATGGGAATATTTTTAATGGCCATGAGGTATCTCAAATTGTAACATTTTCCCTTGTAGATTCAATTAAAAAAATGATGTAAAATTAAACTAAAATAAAATATTTTTACTAAGAAATAAGTTATGGTTTTTTGAAATGTGGTATTAATAAGCCATGGTATTGTAACAAAGTGGATTAACAAGTTAGTATCCATGGTAAAGTGAGGGTGAATATCCATGGTTAACAATCTTGTCATATTGTTATAAAATATTTAATTGTGAAATAATTTATCTTTTTTAGGCACGTGGTATTGTTATAAAATATTTTGATTGTGAAATAATTTATGTTTTTTGGGCATGTGGTATTGGTAAGCCATGGTATTTAAAAAAAAGGGGTTTTTTACAAGTTAATAATATCTACCGTAATGTGGGGGTGAATATCCACGGTTAAAAATCTTGTCATATTGTTGTAAAATATTTTAGTTGTGAAATAAGTTATGGTTTTTTAACTTGTAGTATTGATAAGACATGGTATTGGCCTATGGTATTGGTTGCAAAATATTAAACCTATATTTTGGATCAAGCATGTCAAAGAAAATAAAGTAATGAAAAACTTAAAAAAGCATGCACTATATTTAATCTATTATAATTAGTCAATTTTCTTGCTCTCATAACTTGGATCATTAATTAAGATGGATCTATGTTGATTCTTTATATATATATATATATATGTGTGTGTGTGTGTGTGTGTGTGTGTGTGTAAGAGATATATAATATAAACATAGAACTAAACATAGAACCAAAATAGATCAATTTATTAATTAAAACCTTAATTTAATTTCTATGGGAATAGTTTTAAGTAATCGTAGGAAAAGACGGTTTAGAATATAATCAATTGTAACATTTTCCTCTTAGATTCAATAAAAATTTTAAAATTAAAGTAAAATTAATATTTTACTATGAAAAAAGTTATGGTTTTTTTACATATGGTATTGATAAGCTATGGTATTGACCCATGGTATTGTAACAAAGTGGATTTACAAGTTAATATCCATGGTAAAGTGAAGGTGAATATCCATGGTTAACAATCTTGTCATATTATTATAAAATATTTGATTGAATAAAGATTCACTGACTGTGAAGCGTCGAAACCTGGGATGTGGAATACATCAAAAAAATTTTATCCCATCTGACGTGCACTCCCGTGAAAAAATTTATGCTTTTTGGGCATGTGGTATTGATAATCCATGGTATTCACCCATGGTATTGTAACAAAATCTATTTTTTACATGTTAATAATATCTACCACAATGTGGGGGTTAATATCCACAGTTAAAAATCTTGTCATATTGTTGTAAAATATTTTGGTTGTGAAATAAGTTATGTTTTTGGACTTGTAGTATTGATAAGCATGGTATTGTAACAAGCCAATTCACAAGTTACAACAAAACAAATATAAAAAATTAAATATTATTTTTATTAATTATTTATTAATTTAGGTCATATTAATGGTACACTCTCCCAATATTCATTTAACTTTTCTTCTTGTTTAAATTTAGCACTTAGGCAAAATAATAATCTTATTAAAAATAATCATTTAACCCATTGCAATGTATATATTTTATTTTATTTATAATATTTTTTTCTATTTTCTATTATAATATTTCTTTTCTTTCTCATTTCGAGTTTAGCGTTGGGTTCAAATAAAATATTCACAGATTACAACATCACATTGTAGCAGTGTATTTTTTTCTTCCTTGTCTATATCTGCGTGGAAATTCTAGAAGAAGGAAAACCATCAACGTGATCTATGGATTTCATGGGATTCGAACCCAGATGGAATTTGTATGGGAAGAACCTTAGGAGAGAATCAACGATTAGATGGAGGAAGGGCAAGGTCACTGGGCATGGATATTTTGGTAATTTGAACATGGGTATGAATTTGGACTCTCTTCTTCCATTTTACTAAAGAGGATTTTTTAATTTTATATAAAGTTTAGAAAATATCACTCGTTCCTCAAAAAATGAGTCTCCTTTAAGCTCTTTTCATCTGACTTGTAAAATATGAAAATATTGTCGAGTGATTGGCCTCTTCAGCTCGTTAAAGTTATAGGAAGTGCTATCCCTCCTCTATATTTTAATCTATTTGGACCTGAGGGATTACACAAAAAGATTGAGCGCTTGTCTTGTTCGGCTCGTTAAAACTATCGAAAATTCATCCCTTTCATATTATTTTATACTTTTTTGGACTTAAGGGGTTATATGACGAAAAGGATTATTGGAGTTTCCTTTCCATCCTTTTCAGACTCTCTAAAATTAAAAAAGGACTGAGTCATCTTTGTCGTTAAACTCGTTAAAATCAATAGCGACAAACTTGTCCATATATACAAGAACGAGTTTCACTATCACTAGGCTCGTTAAAACATAGCGACGGGTTTTCCTGAAGGGAAAATTATAGAACAAGCATATGTTATCCTCCTCAAGCTTGACAAAAATAAAGAGGTACTGATCAGCAATGACTGGGAAAAAATTGGGAAGAAAACTTGAAAAAACTTTATTGATAGCAAGTCGCTTTTGAACATGACACTTTCACTCCATCACCATGATTGAGTCGGGTTGGGTTATTCTGTTCACCAATCATATTACCGTTGGTCCACCGTACCATCCATTTTTGGGGTTAACGTTACCAATCCATTTCAGTGTCGCCAACCCAGCTTGTGTCTCATTTGTTGTAATACCTTCACCCTTCATTCTTCCATGACCACCACCTCGAACCATGTATCATCAGATCGTTTTCACCTCCACAAAATCATTTTCTCCATTCCGTGTCAGAGATGTGGGATTCATTAAGGCCCTCCTACAACACGTTACTTCTTGTCAACGACAGCTCATTATTCAACAAGTCGATCTAGGGACAACCCTTTCAGTACTTTGAAGCTTGCATGCCCCAATGGCAAGTTTCTCACTTCCGGCAACAGGTTTACACCAATGACCTTCGACCAAAATATTTTACGTGGTGTTCGACACCAAGTCCCATTTTCACACCACGTGAATTGTACTGTCCTACCTTGAGGGTCATCATCATTATCGATGATTCCTCTCGCACCTGTTAACAGCTTACATCATTGGCTAGTAATCAAGTGATGTCTTTCCATGTTTGACTCCAGAACATATTTCACATGGATCAACTTGTACTTCCAGCGAAGATTGAATGAATTTGAATACCTCAGATCTAGTTTCATCCATCCGGGCTGCGATATATTCAAGAAAATAAAGACATCAAATGTACATCATTACCGCACAGATGATCATCCAAATCAAAGGATGATGGCTCTATCAGAATCATCAGTCTGCCACACAGACGGTTTTCTATCCTATGTACATGAAAATGAATTTATAAAGTTGAGCATGGGAATGCTCGCCTCAGCTAGGTCATGAAAATATTATGAAGATAATGTATTGTATTGTATCTTATTACAGGCTGGCTTCACCCGATATCAAAAGATTTACGACCTCATGCTTTAGGGGGCAACTATTATAGACATATTTGGGCACTACAACCCCAATCATATATGTCCATAAACCAAGGGCTTCTAAGTCCCTAAAATTGTTGTTTCACACCTTAAAGGAACAAGGTCAGCTGATCAAATCATCTCCCAGAAGTTCTCCATGGAAAACTACTCAAAAATAGTCAGAATTAGACCATACAGACTGCTCAGTGCTAAGGGTGTGATGCATCTCACCTGCCACATGTAGAAAGTATAGTGCATACTAAAAATCCCTTCTATAGGGTGCGATGGGCGAGAGTAGACAAATGGCAGAGACAGTTTGCAAGGTGGATGATCATGGAATCTTCCATAAACTTCTCCTATGACACTTGCCTCTCTGAATTCGCCCAGGGATGAGTAAGAGATCATGAATCTCCAAGTGGAACCAAGAACTATCAGAGAGATAACACTAATCAAAATCCCAAAAGCTGACTCACCCCCTGCAAACATCTATATATGGATCCCTCATCCCAGAGATCCAAACACTGGAATTTTGTATCTTGTAAGGAAGTGATGTTGGTTTCTTGATGGAAGATCATAGTGTTGGGTGATCTAATCTTTTCATAAGGTGAAGAAGGTATTTCATGTTGGGAGGATGATGCTTGGTTAGATCAATGGGTTCTAATCCTCTCTTCTACTCTTTCCATCAATAAAGTTATTTAAGTTTTCCTCCACATTCTTGTATGTTTGATGATATATGAATTTTTGTGGTCAATATATATCTAGTCCTATATTGTTTATGATTGTAGATCTCTGTACTTTGAAGGTATTATGTTGCTTTGACTTTACAGGTGCTCTT
>APFE031583133.1:0-31398 GCA_000404065.3 Pinus taeda | reverse complement strand
TTGAAATATTACCCTTGAAAAAAAAAGGAAAAAAAAAAAAGTCTTATCCCATCGTTAACACTTTTTGTTTCGAGGGTGATTTTTGGACAATTTTTGCACAAAAAATTGGTTTTCACCACCATTTTAAAACATGTTCAAAATTTACCCTAGAAAAAAAAGGGTGTTATTCCAACATTAACACTTTTCGTTTTTAGCACTGTTTTTGATGTTTTTAAGGGGTGTTTTGGCTAGAGTTCTCGTTTTGAGTTTACAGTTCTCGTTTCAAAGTTCACATTGTTGAGTATTTTAGGGGGATTCTTAGACATTTTTGTAGACACTTTATTTTGGAATAGAAGTGTTGATTAAACAAGTATTGTATGGCTAGCTGGACAAAGTAATAAAGCAAAGGACTTTTACAGGATACCTGTGTCAACAAGAAACAAATAAGTATTCTATATCTTATGTTTTTACAGTTTTCTTGTTTAATTATTCATGTGTTTCATATCTGAATGATAAATGAAAAATTATATTTTAGAAAAAGCTTTACTACATTCTATCTTTAAAATTGTTTACCTTCTTAATGTTATCTCCAAGCTATCATAGGTAGCGAATTCTTAATTTCTCCCTGCTTTCATAGATTATCATTGTGGCCATTTAACAAAGAATTCTTAATTGTTTTTTGTTAATGAGCGCTTAATTTTCCCTCATCTTGAACTTTGTTGAAGGATTCTGAATTGCCCTTCCTCCCTTTCAAAACCATTTCACCCTTTTAAGTTATCATTTGTCTTTTGTTTAGCTATCTTGCCCCGTGAAATTCTCCTTTGTTAAATCAACCTTATTCAGTTAAGTCATCTTCAGTTGACTCCATAGTCCAATGACCTGAAATACCTTGTTCTATCCATCTGCTCCTGAATTCCACCACCAAACAAAATCAAAACCCCCCAAGCTTTCATAACTAACCTAATATCTCATAAACAAAGCTAAATCATAAAGAGAGAGCCCTCTTTGATTACAAATTGGCTAGATTCTGTACTTAAAAGATTGGTTTGTGGTTACCTCAAAAATTTATTTCTTTAACCTTGAGAAAATTCTGAATGATAACATAGTGGCGACTCCGTTGGGAAGAACAAATATTCAGTTAAAATACACCTTCGAGAAAGCACTAAATTAAATATTTTATGTATCTTAAAGGAATGATTTTAAGTTATTTACTATTTTTATTCAAAATTGTTTTACAGGTTTAGATTTGATCTATGATAGTGGACAATGATCATACACAAATGTTAAAATCATCCACCTAATGACTCCACATCAATTTCACAACTAAGACTCCACTGGAGGAATCAACCTGAAAGAACAATATGAAAAGATCAGGCTTTTAACTTGGATTGTTATCCAAGGCATTATGTTCTTTCTAAATTGATAGAGTTTTCCAATGTATATTGTATTTTAGAGAAGATTTAGATTAATTTTTTAATTATTTTCCTTTGAAAATTGTAAATATATATCATCCTTTTGAATCTTATGATGATCACTTTCCAATCAAGAAGCCTCAAATACTCAAGACTCCAGTACTAAAAGAACCCAGAGTTGTTGAGAACCTACAGTGACCCAATTTTAGCATTGAGTGTTTTCACGATGAATTCAATAAATCAATGCAGGCATGCTCCTATGGACAGGTCAAAGATTCTAGGTTTTCCAAATCCTTTGCCCAACTTTAATTGGTCAAAAAATCTTCCATTGTTTAAAGATGAAATAGGAGATGACGATGCTTTACATTTATTAAAATTTCATATGCACATTCGAAAGTTTAAAGTCAAATTCCATGAAGATTGTCTTATGAAAATATTTATGGCAACTTTAGAAGAAAAAGCTAGATCTTGGTATGAAAAATTACCAGCCTCTAGCATATGTTCTTTAAAGCATTTTCATGTTGCATTTCATGACAAATACAAGGAAAGTTATTCATCTCTATTGCTAATTCAAGATTGTTGTGACAGTTTTGAAAGTTTTATTCAATAACTTGAAAATTACTATGATGATGATGATCAGTTCATGGATCATGAAATATTAGAGGTTTTAGAAGAAAAGCCTTTTCAAAAAGTGGAAGCCTTGCTTGAATTATCTTCCCCTCAGAAAGAAAAAGATGATGTATGTTGTTCAGAGGCCCATGAAGTTTTCCCACATGAAACAATTCTTGCAGCACAACAAACTGATCGGAATAAAGAACAAATTCAGTTCCCTGAACTTGCTCAAATAGAAAACAACAGTGAAAACCAACAACAGTCCGAAGATTGGAGGTAGAGGCGATAGAGCTTAAAAGCATTGAACCACAAGACCATCTTCAGAAAGTAGTGGTTTCTTCATAAATTAAAGACCTGTTAAATTTATTTGATGAAAACCATGCCACAAATTTTCTTTCCTTGCATGTAAATGAAATAATACAACATACTTTGATAGATCATGATCTTTCATCTAAAATTAATGAGAGTTTGCAACTCCCTTGAAAGCTTCTATATGACAAAGATAATGATAAGGATTTTCCTGTTGTATGTGATAAGGTTGTCATATTTGATGAAGATCAAGAGTATTCAGAGCACTTGGTTAGAGTGGATAATAAGGAGGAGAAACAATTGGCCAATCACTTAAATCAAGCAACAGTTCGGAATGAGGTTTGTTTTTCTCGTACAAATCATCCAGAAGATATTATATGGAAGGATTACCATTATCCTTTGGTCAATATATTGCAGCCATTAGTACAAGAAGAGATTAAGGATCATGAACAAATTCCTGCTAATTCCAACTACCATAGATCAGAAGATAGATTTATAAAGCAATATATGGAGGCGAAATCTCCTAATTTAATGTGTGTGTTTGATGACATTACTTCTTTTGATGATTTGCTAAATATGATTAGTATGATGATAATTATGTTCTTCAAATCCAAACTAACTTTACAGAGCAATCAGAGGCTAGTTTGGGGAATAAGGAAATCCAGTTTCACCAACTTGAGAATAGTGATCAACTTGTTCATTTTAGCTATGAAAGTGAGGAAGAAAATGCAGAAAATTTGGAAATAAGTGAAGCTTCTTTACCTCTTTATTTTGAATCATTTCAGTTTTTAAAGGGAATGTGGTAAAATCTCTAAAGAAAAGGGTGAGCATCCTGTAGAAACTTATGAAGTTCCATTTAAACCTATATGTAATAAGTTGCATCGATCCTTCCAAGTTTTTCATGATCTCATAACTGATGAGTTTGATAATGAATGCAATCATAATTTTTCTCCATTAACAAACTATGAGAGTCAAAATCAAGATGATAATGGTTTCACTAGCCAAACATTTCAATCAATAAAAGTATCATCACAATGCTCATCTGAAAGTTTGCAAGGTGGTAAAGATAAATGTGACATTTCAGTTTCATGGCATGGAGGCTATCCAAAACAATTATATAATTGTTTGAATCAGTTTAAAGATAGTGAGCACATTTTGGAGGATCCTTTTGTACAGTTTTTGGAGCCTACAAAGGAAAGCAAGAATTTACTTATCTTATCCTTGGTTGACAAGGTTATATTTGGCTTTAGGATCTCAGTTTCAATCACAAAGAAGCCCAAGTAGCAAAATCCATCAACATATATACTGCTTGAGTGGTTGCATTGGTTGTTTCATTTTACCTAACCAACAGTCAGAAAGTTGATTAGAGTAAGTAGGTAGGATTTCAGTTTGATTTAATTCAGTTTTCAGTAGATTATGAAATAAACCCTTAAAGATTTAAATCCAATCAAAAGGCCCTAATATCTTGATGATTTAGTAATTTTGTTTGAAGGTTGCAGCATCTTTTAGTTTCAGGTCAGATCTCAAGTTGTGCAGGAAAAGGTTAAGAAGAATTTTGATAAAAAGACCAACATTGAAGATTCCTACCTAAGTTACAAGGTGCTCAAGTGGGATTCAAGAAGGTAGAATAAAGGTTTGGTGTTTATTGGATGTAAGATTGTGAAGTTGAAGCCTGAAGAGAAGGCCCTAAGCTCCAAAAAAATTACTATCATACATATGAATAAAGCATCAGCGAAAGGAAGATTGCAGAGCACAATCAAAGTTGTTCAGAAGGCCATTGATCTACTATTCTTGACTTTCCACAAGGGAAAACTATCCCCAAGTGGAGCCACTGTTATGCTCCTATACCAATAGGTGTCATATATCATGATTGACTTGGTTTAACTCTGAAATGTGTTCATACCTTTGCTTGTTGCAAATGTTTTCATATTTGTGAAGAACAAAAAAATTTAAAAATGTAAAGAGGGTATACCCTAGAAAAAGAATAAAAGTGTAAAAAGAATAAAGAAAGGTCAAAAAATGAAAGAAAATGAACCCCAAAGAAAAAAGGAAAAAGACTATGAAAGTGTGCAAGTCCAGATGCCACTACTATTTACTTTATGCATAATAAAGATTGTGTGCAACTTGTTACTTATGCCACAATCCATGGAAACCAAATAGCTTAATCTTAGTTATTCCATGTTTTCGATTTCATGATTTAGATATAGAGAATAAAGATCTGACCAAACAGTTTAATCTTGGCAGATAAGTAGATAGGTAGAGTGAATAAAAGGAGCTCAACAGTTTAATTCGAGCCCTTGGATGTAATAAGGTAGGTTTAGATTGGTATCACTATGTAAAAGAAAAGAAGGTTTGCAAAGGGTTTGCCAGTTTAAGTGCACCCTAATAAATAAGTGAAAATGCTAGGGTAAAGTAGGTAGGGTAAGTAGATTATGGTTGCAGAATAAATGTGTGGTGAATGACATGTTTAAATGTTTAAATCTTTTACTGTCATCACAAGGCAAAGGCATGTATCATATGGAAAGGCACATCAACCAAGAAAAATAAAAAAATAATTAACTTCCCTACTCATTTCCCCTAAATCTTCACTAATTTCCCAAGTATTAAAGGTAATTATCAAAGTTAGAGGGGCTTAGAGCATTTGTTTGACTTTTGGAGTGACCAGATCCTCGACCCAATAATTTGAAAAGCCTAAAGAATTAAATCCCCTTCATCAATATTTACCCCTCCATACAATCATTCATTCCCTTGATAAAGCTTTTCCTAAGTAAAATCTTATTTTACTTAGGGGAAAATAAAACACTCTCCATATAAACCCACGCAATTCACTTAGCCTAAGTTTTAAATGTGTACGATGAAAACATTTTAAACTTAGCGCTTTACCATTCATTTTTGTCATATTAAACACTAATGTTTATTGTATAATTCCCGCATAAAATAACATTACCCGCTCCCGTATTATTATAAATATACAAAAGCCCCAAATATTACATATCCTGCCTCTATGGTTAAATATAACCATAATAAAGTCCTTAAACTGAATTAATTAACCAATCCGTGGTTAATTAAGAACCCAACCCCTGCCATGCTAATGCAAGGATTAATCAATCCCCACGATTAATCAATAACTTCTCAGACCAATTGCTTTACCCTCGATATAATTAACTCTTTTAATTAATATTGCCCCCCCCCTTCCGTTAACCTTCCGCCACTTCCCGTTGTCGACTACTATCTGATTGGATCCCTCAGATCCGATGGATATCGCTCATATTGAACAGGCCTTGTGGTTGACCTTTAGCGTGCTATGTGAGCGGTTTCCCAAATAGTGTTGATGCTATGTGTCAACTGACTAGTGGAATTGCGCGACCCTCCTCCAAAACCACTAGCCTCCAAAAAGCTGTGCGATGAAAACCAATACTGCTCCTGCTTACTACCTCCACTATATGACAAAGTTGTCCAAATGGTCAGTTAAAGCCAACTGTCATTTTCATTTACCCACCAATGTCAACGATTTACCCGTTTAAACATGAAAACCCTAGTTTTGCTCGATTTTACCTGATTGTGTAGTAAAACCCTATGTAACCCAGCTGTGCCACCTGAAGCCTCTATTAATTGATTAGAGCATGGTTTACCTCCCATAAGTCATTCTAGATTCACTCCACAGGCCTCTCAAGCTCAAACGAAACTTTTTCGACCACCCCTGTAAACCAATTCTTTCTTAACAATTTGTTTTACTTTACAGGTGATTAGAAGACCACAACCTTGGATAAACAGTTTTAATACTAGTCATAAGACCTGTTACTCCAAGATTGTTATCAAATATATTCAAACAAAGATGGAAAATAAAAGATATAGTTAAAGGACAAGTAGAGGAACACATGAAATTAAATGATTTACTGTTGAAATAGACAATAAAAACCTAAAATATACATTGAAGATAAAAGGACAAAGTAAAGAACAATCAAAGTGTATCAAGATTAAAGAGTATCAAATTGAAGACAAAATCAAGTAAATCAGCTAGCATGAAGATAAACAGCAGGGAAGGGAGTAACAGAGCATACAAATCCATGTCAAAGTGAAGACAGATGAAAAAACAGAGTGGTAAAAGTAAAAAAGTAAAATGTAAAAAGTAAAAAGTAAACAGTAAAAAGTAAAAGCAAACATGAAGACATTAAGGGTTAAACAAAGATGAAAACACTTTCACCAGCTACAATGAAGTTCATCCAAAGTAAAATTGAAAAACAGTTGAAAGGAATTTAAGGTTAGAAGATGAAATTAGAGCAAAAATGGTACATTCTTCAGAAATTTCCCATTTAAGTCATAGTTTTGTAGAAAATGTTGTGGCCAATCCAAGAAGTAGTTCGAGAAACTAGAGGATTTTTTGTTCCTAATAGGCTAATCTACAAAAACCTATCTCACTTTTTACACAAGTATTACCAAAAGGGAGATAAGTGCATGCCTTCACAACCTATTTTTCAGTTTGTGCAAAGTCTTGTTTTTAACATCTTTTTGCATAGCATATTGTGAATAGTTGGAGCTGAATTTTGGGAAACTGAGAGAGGTTTATCTCAAAAATATTCTTATCTACAATAAAATCTTTCACGCTTCACATGTCTATATCGGATTGAGATATACAAGCGTATCATTGGACCCTAAATATGCAGAATTTCTGGGGCAGAATGCACAAAGGAAGGATGTAGTTAGTGACTGGGATGCCTCATCATCAACTAAGAGTTGCCACCAAGTTCGACTTTCTCTTCTTTGTCACCATAAATTCATAGAAATAGTGCCAAATAGATTCATTAGTTTTGAATTTCCTTTATTTAATTTCTATTAATGTAAATAGTTAGAGATATTTGTGAAACTAATCTTGATATTTTTTCAAGATATTTCAGTTTACAATTAGTGTAAATACTTCTTCATTTGAAGTATTTTAGGGGGATTCTTAGACATTTCTATAGACACTTTATTTTGGAATAGAAATGCTTACTAAACAACTATTGTATGGCTGGTTGGACAAAGTAATAAAGAAAAGGACTTTTACAAGATACTTGTGTCAAACGAGAAACAAATAAGTATTCTATATCTTATGTTTTTATAGTTTTTTTGTTTAAATATTCATATGTGTTTCATATCTGAATGATAAACGAAAAATTATATTTCAGAAAAAGTTTTACTACATTCTGTCTTTAAAATCATTTACCTTCTTAATGATTTCTTCCAAGCTATCATGTAGGTTTTAACCCCATACAGAAATTACCTGCATACGAATTCTAAAACACAGAAAATAAATAATGCGAGAGAAGAACACATAAAACACATATACATAAAGATTTTCCCCTAGATCCCAAAATCAAGGCTACCAGCTTGATTTTTCATTATGTTCCTTTCAATGTTATAATACATATTTATACATGCTGAAGCATCCAATACCATGGACCGAAAACCATCGCGTCCAAAAAATATGTGTGAAAATCATGCACAAAACCATAGGTGGGTCTGCCCAACCTAACATAGCGTCCAAAACCAAAATTTTCTAGGGCGCTGCCCCGGACCCCATAAAGTGGGGTTATGGGTACCCTTCAAACCCCCTGTTAACTATGTGGAAAGAATATAACACAACCCAACAAGCACTAGAGTGTCAAGTGATGGTTGCAAGTGGAGGAACCATAAATTGCTCAGGAAAGTGCCATGATATAAAGCTATACATGGGAGAGTATGTATAGAATAGCCCAATGCTTTCCATTCCAATGGGTGGTGTTGATGTTGTACTAGGAGTCCAATGGCTACAATCCTTGGGTACAATAGCTTTTAATTTTCAAGAACTTTTCATGAAATTCTCTTCAGAAGGAAAGGAAGATGAATTAAGGGGTATTGCATGGAAACTGGGAAACATGATCAGCTCTAACGAAATGACAAATCTTCTAAAGAAAGAATAGAGAGGCATATTCGCACAATTATGTTCACTAGAGGTTCCCACATCGAAATCATCCATTTCTCTAGATCTCCAAAAAGTTTGGACAATCATTCCAAGGTATTTGAGACTCCCAAGGGCCTTCCACCTATTTTTGATCATGATCATGCTATTAATTTGGTTCCAGGAAGTTTCCTCCAAACATCAATCCTTACAGATATCCCTATGTCCAAAAGAGTGAAATTGAACGTATGGTTGCAGAAATGTTGGAGGCTAGTATAATTCAACCTAGTCAAAGCTCTTTCTTTGCTACAGTAGTATTAGTTCACAAGAAGGATTGATCATGGCGCATGTGTCCAGATTATATGGAGCTCAACAAGCCCACTATTAAAGATAAATTTCCCATTCCTATCATTGATGAATTATTGGATGAATTGCATGTATCAATTTACTTCACCAAGTTGGATCTTCGTTCAAGATATCATAAAATTAGAATGAAGACTGAAGACATTCCAAAAACAACATTTAGAACTCATGAGGTTCATTATGAATTTTTAGTCATGCCTTTTGGCCTTACTAATTCACCTTCTACATTTCAAGGTTTGATGAATTCCATTTTCAAACCCTTCCTTAGAAAATTTGTGTTAGTATTTTTTGATGATATACTGATCTACAGGAAGTCTTGGAAGGATCATGTCCAACATGTTGACATGGTGCTCAAACTATTGGAGGAGAAACAATTATATGAAAAAATCTCCAAATGTTTCTTTGGAGTACAAGAGGTGGAACATCTGGGTCATATTGTATCTCATGAAGGTGTTAAGGTAGACCCTAGCAAAATTAAAACAGTTAAGGAATGGAAAAGCCCCACATCCATAAAACATCTATGAGGATTTCGCAGGTTGACAGGGTATTATCACACGTTTGTTAAGAATTATGAGAAAATAGCAACACCTCTAACAAAATTATTGAAGAAAGATGCATTTCATGGACTCCATAAGCAATGAATGCCTTTGAACATCTTAAAGAGGCAATGTTCTAAGCACCAGTCTTAGCTACACCGAACTTCACAAAAACCTTTATTGTGGAATGTTATGCCTTGGGAAATGGAATTGGTGTTGTTTTAATGCAAGAAGAAAGACCCATTGCTTTCAAAAGTCGTCCAATCAAAGGAAAGTATTTACAAAAAACTATTTATGAGAAGGAAATGTTGGCAATACTACATGCACTTAAGAAATGACTACCCTACCTAGTGGGAAGACACTTCAAGGTAAAAACAAAACATGATAGTCTTAAATACTTTTTAGAACAAAGATTATCTTCAGAAGAGAAGCAAAAATGGGTCACAAAGATGTTGGGTTATGAATTTGAAATCATCTACAAAAAGGGGAAGCAAAATGTTGTGGTAGTTGCACTCTCAAGAAAGAATGAGGACGCGGAAGCATTTTTTTGCGCCATTTATATTATCCAACCAAATTAGATAAATGAAGCAAGGGGCGCATGGAAGAATGACGAGGAAGTGTGGGCACTCATTCAAAAGATACAAAAAGATCCCATTAAATTTGATACATTTATCTAGAAAAATGATTTTTCATGGTACAAGGATCGATTATACTTATGTAAGAATTCCCAAGTCAAACAAAAGATTCTTAGGGAATTGCACACCTCTCCCTTAGGAGGGCACTCAGGATTTCTAAAAACCTACCACGGGGTTAAGAAGGAATTTTTTTTGGATGGCCTTAAATAAGATATTCAAAAGTTTGTGGCGGAATGTTTGATTTGCCAACAAAATAAATTTGAAACAATTAAGACTCCGGGACTATTACAACCTTTATCCATTCCAAGCCAATGTTGGGAGGAGGTTTCAATGGATTTTATCACAGGTTTACCCAAGTTCGAAGGAAAGAGTGTTATCATGGTGGTAGTGGATAAAATTACCATGCATGCACACTTTTGTGCATTATCTCATCCATTTAAAGCGAGTACAGTTTCTATTGAATTTATGGAAACAATTCAAAATCTACATGGAAACCCAAATATTATTGTAAGAGACAAAAATCCCATTTTCATTGGAAATTTTTGGACATAATTATTTTCTTGTCTTGGTACTCAGTTAGCTCATAGCTCATCTTATCATCTTCAATTTGATGGGAAAACTGAGATAGTAAACAAATGTTTGGAAGGATATCTTCGTTGCTTTGTATCTGATAAACTAACACAATGGGGAAAATGGTTGCCTTTGGCTAAATGGTGGTATAACACTTCCTTCCATAATGAAACCAAAATGACCCCATTTATGGCACTTTATGGATATCATCCACCATCCATCACATCATATTTAAGAGAAAATTCTAATGTTCAAGTAGTGGAAGATCACATTGAGCATCAAAAACAAGTTCGCCAACTCTTAAAGGATAACCTCACCTTGGCACAGAATAGAATGAAACAACTAGCATATCAACATCGCAGCGAAAGAAGTTTTGATGTAGGTGATTGGATATTCCTACAACTACAACCATATAAACAAATGTCTGTCAAGCAAGCTAAGAAGGATAACAAATTATCGCCAAAGTATTATGGTCCATACAAGGTGTTGCAAAAGATACATATTATGGCATACAAATTGGAGCTTTATGTAGCTTCTCAAGTGCACCTAGCTTTCCATGTTTCATGCTTAAAGAAGGTTATAGGTGACAAGCTTCCACTTTAGACAATATTGCCAGAACTTGATGAGGAAGGAAAAATCATATTGGAACCTGAAGCAGTCAAAGAAACAAGAAATTGACAGCTACAAAATCGATCAATTTAAGAGTATCTCATTAAGTGGAAGAACTTACCTGTTGAAGATTCCACATGGGAGGATGAGAATTTTATGCAGAGGCATCTAGAACTACTCAAGCATTGAGGACAACACTTTCTTGAAGGAGAGGGGCATGTTAGGTCCCTATAATATTAGTGATCCCCCCATCACTATTGTTGTTGTGTCCCTTATTGTTATTATTGTGCCCCATAGAATCCCTCTATTGTTATTTTTGTGCCTTTATATTATTCTTGTTAGGTCGGCTTGGTTATATTGTGACCCCATAGACTCCTATATATAGAAAGGAGGTTTTTTCATTTGAATCATCAACGAATTGTTCATTTGTGTAATGTAAAGGAGGTTTCCCCCTCAAAGAGGCTTATTTATAAGGCATTGATCTATCTTGAAATTAACAATTTTACAAAATAAAATACTTCATTGAAGTAGCTCAACGCATGAATCCTATAATGTAATCTCTTTATTACTCAGTCCAAGCTGTTGACTTGAAAAATTGGTATAATGAACCCTCATGTTACAGATCAATATAACTATAGAAATGTCTAGCAATCCACTTCTATACTTCGAATTATGAAGTATTTATACAAAATATCCCAAACTGTCATGGGAATTAATCTAGGAAAAAGAAATATCTTCATGCAAGAAGATAGAGACAAATATTTAACTGTTGCAATCTATCCCTGTTTATTAGGTTGTGTTGTCTTATTCTTTGATATTTTGTTGCTCATTCTCCTTTGTTGTTGGTCTTACACACTAATTGTTCTTTTTTACTTTGTCCTTTAACTGATACTCTTTCATATGAGCTGGCCTAGTGCTTTTCTTTTACTGCTCTATTTTAACTTTTACCTTGCCTTTTTACAGTAAGTCCTTCAATTTCTCCCAAATATCTACATCTGGTAATTTGATATTTACCATTTTTCTGTAGATTTCATCTACTTCTGTGTACTTCGGAAAGGTGGGTCTGTTCATAAAAAGGTGTTTTACCTCATGCTAGAGGTAAAAAAAGGTTCTCAAATGTCCGGTACATAACATTTCCTATAGGCATCCCTTTCATGGATGAACTATTGGCTTGATCTCATGCCACTTCTCTAATCTTCCTGTTGTAGTCCTCATGAGGCATTAATCTGTCATTTTATCACCAAGGGATCTGGTAGACCTTTCTACCTTAAAGCATCAAACTTGACCATGAACCTGTCTATAGCCAGCTACATGGTTTGGCATTTGTCCTCAAGGTTCATCATTAAATTCCTCTTGGTGAGCACTTTTTTCACCTCTAGTATGGTGCTAGTCCTGTTAGCTATGTCCAACTCCTGCAATTCATATTTATTTTTACAGTTAAGGTAGTGGATTATTCTGGTGGCTTCTTCTGGAATGTCTCCATGTTCAGCTTTAACTCTATGAATTTCTTCTGTATCCTCTTTGACTAAATCATTTTGTTCAAAGATGACTTGTATATATGGCCAAATATCATTGACATAGTCATTGATATTGGCCCATAGCTATTCTTTAGCTTGGGCAAGTGGCTCCTTCAAAGTTAGCTTTTTCTCCAAATTCTTCATTCTTTTAGTCAACCTGGTTGATTTCTGAACTTCATTCTTGTGCATAATTTGTGCAAGTTTATTCTCATCCTCCAGACTTGTTATTTGTTCTTTTAGTTTATTTATCTCTGTGGTATAAATGGACGTGTCCTCCATTTCTTTTACGAATTTGCTTGCCTTATCACTTGGCTAAGTTGTTACTGTTGTTGAACCTGTTGTTGATGTAGATGTTGTTGCAGCTGGAATTTCTTTAGTCGGTGGAGTTGTGGGGGCCAATTAAGCTACCAAGGTTGATGGTACTACTGTAGTGACTGTTGGAATGGCAGTGGCAGTTGTTGTTTCAAGGCAGGCCTATTTCAACTATATCAATATGTCAAGTTCCTTCTCCAGTTCCTTGTCCATTTCTTTCAATTGATCATTTAATTGGAGAATGAGATCCATCACCTCTTCTTGTTGGGTTTGACTCTCAAGGACCTCCTTGGTCTATGAATGCTCTGAATGAGGTAGCTTTAGTTGCTTCTTCAATGCAGCAATATCCTCATTCTTCTTCTTTATCAAATTCTTTGTGGCTTTGACATCACTGGGATTATACCCAAGCTCAATCACCAAGTTTTCCAATGACTTGATTATGTTGTCCTTGGCCCGTGAGGATGCCTTTCCTATCTTATACTGTGTTGTGATTTATCTAGTGAGCTTTGGATTTTGTGCACATTCATTCCTTTATTTTTCATGCTGGAATAAATCATCTCACCTGCCTGCTTATGGAACTCAATTTGGTTAATAGGGTGAACATCCCTAGACAAAACTTCAAATTCAGCCTTCATGTAGTCTGTTGATGATTTGGGCTACTCGACTATAGGCTACATGAATGTAATTTGAATCTTCCAAGTCTTAATGTCAAAGACTAACATTAATCTTTTTTTATTTGTAGGTGTTTTCTTAAAGTACTGGGCATAAGTCGTAGCCTTCAATGTCTCATTCCTCAACTTAATTTCCTTGTACTTCTCTTTAATATATTTATCTTTATCCACAGGATTGCTGGATGAAGAGACTTCAATGTTATTTTTTTTCAATAAGTTGAGTGTTTGAAGTGGATGGCTGATGTGTTTCTTTTGAAGCCGTTGGGCCTTTATTCCTTCCAACCATTGTTTCAGTGTCAATGATTCCCACTGTGTCAATGGTGTCTTCTTGTTTAGTTACAGGATTAATCTTGGGCCTCTTCCTGTAACTGATCTCAAATTTGTCATCTGTAGTGTCCATTGCTGAGCTAGAACCTTCTTCCCTAGTTCCTTTTTCATTTTTGTCTTCATTGGCTGGAGTCTGCAAAATAGGAGGAATATTCACCTGTTCTTCTAAGGTTGGAATCTGTAGAAAAGAACTAGTATCAATATGCTTTTCCACATATATCATGTATTCTCCACATCTACTACAATATTCTCCACATCTATCAAAGTGTTTTCCAACCATTCTGACTGGTTAGAAAACCTCTCAATGTCTAGCCTAGGATCATGTATGAATGGACTCAATCTGAATTTGAGCCTTAATTTATTTATGACTCCATGAGGGTCACATTGCCACATACACTAGTATTGAAATTCATCTGTTGTAAAAAAATTTCTTCGTCTGGTCTAGCTTCCCATTTATTACAAATAAAAGGGCCCAATTGTTTTTTCATTTTAAACTAGGTTTTCTTCCTAGTTGACAGGAAATTAACTTCATCAAAGTTTACGATTCGTCTGAAATAATCTAATGAAAATATCCTCATGGGGAGGTATTTTGGGAACTTGTATGGAGTTAGTTGGCATCCATATATTGTGATTTCTATGTGGTCCTGGTATAGATACCAGTCTCCCACTCTACTATTCTTAGCCAACTGTAAAAATCTTTTAATCTCCCAACTGATCCTCGGCTAATAGCTACTGGTTAACATGTTCATAACTGGATGGAAAAATGAATCCATGAAGTCTTTATAAGAAAAAACTATGGAATATTTTTGGATCAATGGTGTCCAATAGATGACAAATCTTGGATTGCCTTTGGTGTCTACATTTTGGATGCTGACTGGAAATTTTTCGGACTGATAATATAGGAACATGTGAAACAAAACTTAAGAGTCTTTTAACACTCTCTCATCTGGTAATCTGATAAACTGTTCATGGATTCTATCTACTATGAACTGAGCATAGTTTTAAATTATAGCAGGAGGCTTTTCCTGGGAAAAATATAGAAAGCAAAGTCAGGACAACCTCATCCACATGTTCATCTGTGGTGTACCCTAGAATGCAAGAGAGCATGGTTATAATTTATCTGCCTCTCTCAGAAAAAATGGTGGCAGCATATGGAGGACTATTTGTTGGAGTATGTGACTCCTCTATGATGAAAGTTTAAAAAATTTGAGCCTTCTTGCGAAGGTCTAGCTTTATGTAAAGTTCAAGTAAACTTTCAATGGAAAGTGGGGTCTCATTTGGGCATGACTAGATCTGCAGCATTTGATTTATTGATTCTGATGTAATAATGAATAAAACCTGTTGGTCACAGGTGACAATCGGTATTTGTTTGGGAACATATCAAGCTTGGCAAGAGTGGATGCTTTCTAGGAAGGGTGTACTTCTGGGAGCAAGTAATTGGGAAAATTGGACACCCATATGTGAATGCCATCATTCTGGTTCAAAAACTTCTCTTTACTCTAGCAGTGGAGCTTCAGTCGGTAGGCAGGGGAAGCAATGTCCTTTATTTGAAATTCTTTGTCGGCTAGTGGAAGGTGGTCAATGTCCAGGTGAGAGGTTTGCAAAGGTCCAGAGAAGTTTGGGAATCCATAATTTGGTATATTGAATTGAATTACTCTTTTCGTGGCTTTAGGAGTGAGGTCAAGAGGTCTGGAACAATGGGGAGGGTAATAGCAGTTTGTAAAAAGGGCTTTTGGAAGCACAGTAAGGTTTTCTTCAGTTCAGGAAGGGTTCTTAATTAATTTAATTAATTAACCATTCAATAATTACTGTGCATAGTTCAAATTTAGAGGGTCGTTATGGTTCTTCCAAGAATACCTAGAAATTGGCAGTTTTGTGCGCAAAAGGGGTTCTGTGGTAGCTACAAAGGTTATTGAGGCTTCAACTAGCTATTTGTTGCTTCAATTTGGTCTCGCAGCGTCTTCAGGTGGCAAAAGGTGGTTAATTTGGTCACACAGAGGTTCAGGTTGTCGAAATTGGTTAACAGATGTTTGCAGTCAAAATGAGCAAAAAGAGAAAAATGGGGCCTTTTCAGCCTTTTAACCAATAAGGGTTATATTTTGGCGCGAGTATTGGCGAATGAATAGAATGAAGTTTTTGGTTTAGGTGGGGAGGTGGTTTTTAGGTGATATCGCACCACTTTTGGGTGGAGGGTGGTATTTTTCGCAAGCACGCGATACAACTTGGTGCCGCCACGTAGCCAAACAATGCTCAGCCAAAACTGTGGATCTTGTGTGCTCTCAGGCTCTTAACTATCAAAAGATGAATCTGTGTTCCATTCGATCTAGAGGTGGGAGATCGAAGGGATATCACATGGTGAATTTGCACGGACAGAGTTGGTATGTGATTAGTAGGGCCCGGGGTTTAATTACAAATAATTGTAATTAATTAACAAAATAATGACAAGATTTAAATATAAGCAGTGGGTTAATAATAGGTGGGGAACAGAAAGGTGTGATTCACAGTGGAAAATCCTAGCTCTCGGTAGGAGACAATGGCAAAAACAAGCACAGCTGCTGCAGTACTCAGTGGTACTGCCTCGATACCAAAACTATAAGTTGTGCCTTTGGTGCCCATCTCCCCTCCTGAAACCCGCCTCACCATCGGATCTGGAGCATGTTATGCCTCTCCTCATTGTTGGTTCCTGTACAATGCTACCATGCCCTTGCTGATGGTCAAGCCTTGGTTTGGATCGGGCGCCACATACAACCTATCTGCCTCTGAGGATGATCCCATATTTTTTGTCACAATGTAGATTGATGAAGTCATTAAGGGCGGGGACTTGTTGAAGCCCCAAAAATCAGGTCTACAACAAGGGGGATACCCACCTGGTCTAGACCTTGAAAGTAGCTCCTCTTCCGTTTGGGATGGTGGGTCCGGCTGGGGATAATGGGACCAGTTTCCCAATTTGTGTGTGTTGATAAGAATTGATATTTCTGTTTTCTAAAGACTTCTAAGTAAAATGCTTTTAATCTAAGTCTAATTTAAAAATGCAAATGTATTCTAATGAACATAAATATTTAAATCTAATACTAACCTAGGATTCAACTTTTCACTTATGCGATCTAAAATAATTTCGAACAGCAATTGGTAATAAAGATCATTCAATCACTACAAGAAAATAATTCAATAAAAATGAATTGTTTCGTATAAAAAATTAGCCAAAACAATTGTGAGAAGCATATTGCATAATAATTCTTTCATACATTGAGCATAAATAGAATAGTCATCACTGTACAAAATTTCCAAATGATAACTCAAACGTTAAAGCTTTCATATATAAATAACTAAGCATAAAATATTACTTAGACACATAAGCAAAAATCGTTAGGAGATAAAAGTACCATTGATAACAAGTCCTACTCATGAGCTTCAGCAATATAGATTTATTTCTTCCTAATTCAACAACTACTAAGAGTACAAAAGTGATTTTAGTAGTAGACATCAAACAAAGATATCAATAAATCCTGTTCCATTCATTCATCAAAACCTCCTCTGAGGATGCAGAAGTGCATGTTCTGAGGAAATGTTTTTGATAAATTTTAGGACCCTTCTCTAAATGCATGAGAGGGGTTAAAATACTACTTCCTAAATACTAAAAATAGTTTATTACAAAATATAGGAGGAGGTTTAAATGACTATCCTCATCTCAAAACTAAAACTAAAACTGAATCTGGAAATAACTATATATGTATATGTTCTCTGTGGTCGCAAGAATTCAACATTGGCTTGAGGAGGGTTGGTTGGCTGACCTCCGATTTTATTTGCCCTGCGAAAATAGAATCACCAAGTGCTGGAACTATCATCTCAGTAGAGTTCACAAGGAATTTGAGAGTCATGCACTGACTGTCCAGTTTAACCAAGTACTACCAGTAAGTTTCCCAATTTAACTTGGTTAACTTCTTGACAGAATCCACCATTTCCTTAGCCTTTTGTCTCCAGCTTGTCTACAGTTGTTGTGCTTTTGGGAGAAATCCTGGTGCAGTCTCTCATATGAGGTTTTCTCTATGCACTTTTTCATTGACACAATCAATGACATTATTTGTCGTTGTAGCTGCTTCTTCTGTCGCTTTTTCCACCTTTAGCGCTTTTCCCCATGGTTTTTCAGCTTACATGTGACCGCGCACTTGGGAGATTTCCTTCTTGAGGGGTTTTTGCCTAGCGATGCACAATAAGTGCTAAGCGTGCATTAGAAACTGCTTCCTTTTTCGGATTCGGGCTTCCCTGGTGCTAGTTTCACTTCTTGCGTGGTCTTGATGGGCCTCGGTCAGTGCGCTTTGCCCTTTTCCAATGGTTCTTCCCTTACCGACTAGTTCTTAGTTCACTCCACCAAATTTTCATTTTCTTTGGTAAACTTCTCCACGAATTGCTTGTTGTAGGTTGCCTGCGACTCTGGTAGATGATAGATAAGCCTTAAATCTTGTGCAGTGAATGACCCAATGAGGTCTTGGCCTCGAGTCTTGAATTTTCTATCTATTATATCGGCACTATCCAGTACCCACTTGACCATGTCTGTGTATGGAAGAATCTTTGGTCTTGCCGCTATTCAATGCAAGAACGAACATGCAAGTTCAGTGATTGATTCTTCAGACGACCCGCACAAGTCTGTTGTTGCTTTAACCTCCATAACTCTTGACTTTTCTTCTTCGAGGAGACTGTACATGCCTTCCTAAGTAGTTATGCTGGCATCTTTGTTACAAGTGGTGTCTGTGTACAAGGGCGTCATATCTTTGTCCTCTACAACCAAATCCTTTCCCTTTTTTCCCATTACATTCTGCACATTGTTGCGTGTATTACTCTGCTTAGTACTCCTGCAAATTTACAAGTAAGGAAAGAGATAATGTGACAGGAAAGCTCTTTAATTCTGAAATCATATAAAATATACCACCCTACATGAAATTAACCTTTCAATCAGTTTTAAGTCTCTTCTCATAAATGATGATCAACTAACCATTAAATTGACATTAATGCCCATAACTCGTTATCGAATTACGAGAAAAAAATTATTGAATGATGAGCCCTGCAGATCTGCGATAAAGTGATTTTGCGATTTGATTCACAATATTGTAGATCACAATATCGTAGATCGCAATATCGCTAATATGTTTTGTTAACAATCATTTATCACCTTGAGCATCTGTGAGATGTGATTTGCGAGATATCTTATCACATATTGCTGGATCAGGATATTTTACCTTAGGTGATATTTGTGGCGTATGAAAGCGGCAATGTGTGATGAGTCTTTAAGGCATGTGATCTCGTGTCACATTTTCACAATTCTGAAAGCTTGTTTATATGATGTTGCCCATTACCTGTTGTGATGTGATGTTTTATTGTTTAAGAGAACGATCTTATTTGGAACTTATCACAAAACTTAAGTTTTTGGGTTTTGTGGCTGTTTTCCTAAGTTTATGATAGTATGTTTTATTCAAAGGGAAATATAAGTGCTAGTTTTTTAGTTTTTAGAAGGGTCCCCATTTATTTATCTTTATTACTAAAACAAAATAAAAGGGGGGTTGTTGCTGGCCACAACAATTGGCGATTCACTAGGAAGAACCAGTTATCTCTGATTATCTTTTGAATTTTCTAAACTTCCAAAATAGAAATGTTTTCTAGAAAATAAAACTTTATTATAGAAATATAAAGTGTATCATGCTTTCATTTGTCAATGGTAGTTTGTTTCTCCTATGTTAACTCTAATTATTTAGTTCCCAAAGCTAGTCATTGTATTTACGTCAACCACTACTTAGTTTATAAAGATAAAGACAAAGACTTCTATGTAGATCAGTTTTAAGTATGCTCATTTGTCATAGGTATAGCCTCCACTGCCAGTAGGCGTTCATGGCCTTGATAGGGTTACCTGTTACCCAGTAATGATCTTGTATCTTACTTGGATAAATATACAATTTTTTTCAAAGATAAATCCATATCCACACTTGTTGTTTTTTGTTTTATTTTAATTCTTAAAGATCAATGTCTTGGTTTGGTAGCCAAATTATGATAGTGCCATTCACTTGATTTATAACTTTGCTAAACAAGTTGGCTCATGATGAGACCCCTTGTCTTTTGATTGCAACAATCTTGAGCCATTTCCCTATTGTGGTATGTAGTTTTGGCAATGTCAGCAAGTCATAATATCTATGATCATGATAAGTTGGCTCGTGATGAGACCTCTTATTCTTTAAGCTTAGAGTGTATCATTGGATTATTCCTTGAAACTTGTAATTCCCTAGGTGGGGAGTAAGTCATTGGTTCCTTAAGAATAACTCTAGACGACAGTTATAGAGTTTTTGGAAACAACTTTTCTACAGAGAAATTTGTTTTGTTATTGATGCTTTTCATTGACTGACATAAAACAAATTCTCGCTAAAGGTTGTGTTTCATCAAAATTTGAAACTAGTAGCATTTTCAGGCCTATAGAATTTGACTGTATTTTTCAATAATAATGATCAATTTTCCAAATTAGTTCTATATATACAAGCAAAAAAACAAAATCTAAAAGAAACACTAATCTTTTTGTGAATTCCCAAAGTTAACCATTTAAAACCTATTTTATTATCAAATTAAAGCTATAAACAATAATTTACAAAAATAGTAGAGGTCATCTTCTATGGAAAGTATTTTTTAAGGATCTGCCCATTAATAGGGAAAGATTCTCTTTTCCCTGCTAAATCTTGCAACATGAAAGTGGATGGACCTATGATTTCAACAATTTGGAATGGGCCAAGCCACATTCATTAGAATTTAGAATGTTTTCCTTTTTCTCCATGAGCTTTATCCCATTTCAAAACTAAATCTCCAATTTGAAAATCCTTCTTAGATACCATGCTTGAATCGAAGGAAGCCTTTACTAATGCTTGATGATGAGCGTGTGTGATTTTAGCCTGTTCTCGCTATTCTTCTAGCTTAAGGATCTGCAATTGTCTTAGTTGTAAAAATGAAGTTGGTGTTTCGTTGATAAATTGAACTAAGGCCAAAGAAGGATTTGCTAGATGAGTTGGGAGAACTACTTCTTTCCCATAAACTAAATTAAAGGGGGAAGTGCCAATGGAAGCCTTTTGGTTTATTCGGTCTGCCCATAAAGCATACATCAAAGATTTGTGAAATTTTTTATGATTTTGATCAATGGTTCGCTTAATGATTATGATTAAGTTTTTATTCGTTGATTCGGCCAACCCGTTCCCTTGTGGGTAATAATTGGTAGAATATTTAAGATTAAAACCTCTTTTAAGTGCAAATTTAGTCATAGCATTGCCAGAAAAATATGATGCATTATCAAACATTAAAGCAAAGGGTAAACCAAACCTAGAGATTATGAACCGAACTATGAAATCAGTGATATGCTCAGCATTGGCTGTCTTGAGCGGAACTGCTTCTACCCATTTAGTAAAATAATCTGTAGTTGTAAGGATATACCTATGCTATTTAGAAGAGTGAGGAACGATCTCACCTATTATATCCAATCCCCATTGATCAAAAGGTTGATCGATGTTGATTGGTTGCAAAGGCAATGATGGTTTCTTTTGTCTTCCGGCAGCAGTTTGACAAACTTGACATTTCCTTACATAGCTATGTGCATCTTTAAATAGTGTAGGCCAATAGTATCCTGCACACAAGATTTTATGTGCTGTAGCATCTCCCACATAATGTCCACCTGCTGGTCCATCATGGAGTTCTTGCAACACCATTTCAGCTTCAGATTTCTCAAGACATCGAAGGAGAACATAATCATAATTCATCCTAAAAAGTACATTATTTACGATTTGATACTGCTTAGCCTTCAATCTTAAAGCTCTTTTCTTTGTATAATCTAGATTTGAAGGACCATATCCATTCTTTAGATAAAATATGATATCAGCATATCTCGATTCAATATCATTTAGGCTTACCTCATACATTTGTACCTTTTGATTTGAAGATGATATTTAAAAAATAAGCGATGCTCCAGCCAACATCTTACAAAAGCCTTGTCCTTTTATAATATTTGCTGGCCTGATCTCAGCATCGTATTCTTGTAAGGTAGTGACCCAATTTTCTCTCTTTTCACCCACATCTTTCTGTACTAAGAGATTTCTTACCACTGGAAATGATACTATGATCTTTGTATGGGTTTTAAGAAGAAAGGGTCTAAAATATTTGATTGCTTTGAAAACAACATAATCTTGTTTCTCAACGTCAAAATAATTTAATTCAACACCTTGCATATTTGAACTAAATAAGGCAATTAGGGCTTCCGCCTTGTCTTGATTAGCTTGAGTGAGTATCACAGCATATGACTTATCAGAGGCGAATGTATACAAATAAAAGGATCGAAAAAATTTGGAGTTGCTAGGGATGGGGCATTAATAATCACTTTCTTAATCAGGTTGAACGCTTCATATTATTCTTGGATCCATTTGAAAAGTGAATTCTTTTTTATCATTGCTTGTAATGGTGACACAATTCTTGAGAAGTTTGGAACAAATCTTTTAACAAAATTAATCTGACCAAGGAAGGATTGCATGGCTTTCTTATTATGTGGCAAGGATATTTTGGAAATTTCCTTAATTCTATCGGGATCAACATGGATTCTAGATTTTGACACTATAAATCCAAGAAGTTTTCCTTCACTTAATGCAAAAAGGGACTTTTTTGGATTAAGTTAAATCCCATACCTTTGGCAATGTTGGAATATCTACTTTAAGTCTCTAAGGTGATTACCATGTTTTTTAGAACGTACTATTATGTCATCCAAGTAAATAACCACTGATTTGTTTACTAAACCCTTAAATGCGATATCCATGGCTCTTTGAAATGTGGCACCAGCATTTATCAGACCAAACCACATCTTTTGATATGCATAAGTATCCCATTTGGCTCTAAATGTGGTTTTTAACTGATCTTCAGGATGGACCAAGACCTGGTTGTAGCCAAAGAAACCATCTAAGAAGGACATTAATTCTAATCCTACAATTGCTCGCAATATTTGTTCCATAGGAGGCAGGGGAAAATTATCCTTTTGATAGGCTTTGTTAAGATTTCGAAAGTCAATACAAATCCTAATATCTTTGTTTTCCTTTCTAACTAGGACCATATTGGAAACCCACCTAGAATCTCAAACAGGAAAAATAATTTTGGTTTTCAATAATTTATTAAGTTGGGACTTAATCTAACTTTCGAGATTAGGATGGATTTTTCTCAGCTTTTGCTGGACATGTTTTTTATCAGCTATCATCGGGATAGTATGTTGAATAATCGAAGTGTCATAAGTCTTAAGGTCATTGTAGTTCCAGGCAAAGACGTTTTTGTATTGCTTCAAGAGTCGAACGTAGGCTAATTTTTCTTTTGGTGCTAGGCCAAGACCTAGGTTGATATTCTGGGGCTTGGTATCCATTCCTAGATTTACTAATTCATAGTTTAGAGTTGAACTCTGAAGTTTTAAATTGGTAGATATTTTAAAATGGTCTTTCAAATCATATAGGTCTTCCAACTTGACTACAGATTTTGGTATCGCATTATTAGTGCTTTCTTGTTGTAACTGCTGGTCATGTTGGTCCTCATCAATTATCTAATTAGTGTAAGATCCTTCCAATGTTAGGAAACTTACAATATCAGGATCATCGTTAAAAATTCTCCAGTTTGTAACATTATCAGGGATGGAGGGCCTAAAGATCAATTCGATTGAGAATCTGTCTGGATTGTAGTCTGCTGAGGGAATGAGTTTGGAAGCTAAATTAGCCAGGAGGTCAACACTTGCATTTTGGATTCTAGGAATAGGTGAAATATTAAATGCTATAAAATTTTCAGTTAGATCTTGCACTAATGATTGATATTTCTTCAAATGACCTGATACACAATGTATAGTATTTTGTACCTGCTTAATAACAATCTCAGAGTCTCTGAAGACTTATAGATACTTGATATCTAATCTGATTGCCTTGTATAGTCCTTGGACTAGAGCTTCGTATTCTGCAGTATTGTTGTGCAATCGAATTCGAGTCTACATGTTAGCATAGTTTTTCTTCCCTTTGGACTAAATAATACACATCCTGCTCCTATTCCATCATTATAATTAGAACCATCAAAAATAATTTCTAAAATAAAGATTTATTTACAGGACTAATAAAATTAACACATTTAGAACTATCTGTTTGAGAAAAAATTTCCACTTGAGACAAAATAGAATGTTCTAAGTAAGGTGAAGTATGAGCATTAAAATTTCCTAAGAAAGAGTCAACAAAATAGTTTCCAATTATATTGTTGTTGTATGCTACAGGTTCATTTTCTCCTTCCAATTCCATCACTATGTATTTTTGGTGTCTTTCTCTCTCAACCTTTATCTGATTTGGTTTACCATTGTAAGGGAGCCACATATATGACCAATCGGGCGCAAAGTATCCATGAAGCTTTTCAGACCAATCCATACTAAGAATTACACCATAAAATCCGGAAATGTATTCAACTAGAATATCAATAACTTGACATACCTTTGGATTAGATGACAGCCTTATGGTAACTTGATTTAGTTCACCAATTACTTCAACCTACGATTGGTTGAGATGAACTATGCGTACTATAGATTTTTGAAGTTGGACATTTAACTTTTCACATATTGTTTTAGGTAAGATATTAGATGAAGCTCCTAAATCTACAAAACAATTATGCAAGTTTTTATTGAAAATTTCATAAGTAAGAAGGAATGGGGGAGTATGGGATTTTGACCTACCTTCGATTAAGGAAATATCACTTGGATCAAATTTATTTTCCTTATAAGTTGGAGGTTTTCCCATCTCATTAGAAGCTTACGAGATTATAGCAGCAAGAAGAGGTGCAACAAGTACTACATGTAACTCTTTCATAAGCAGCTTTTATTGATGCTTCAATTTGCTCAACTCATGAAAATTAATGTTATCCCTAGTCTTCTTCATGTCTTCAATGATGTTATACTCCATCTCATTGGAAACAATCAGTGTTTTTGATGGAGTTGAGGGATTGGATTGGACTGGGCTTGTTTGAGTCACTTTTGGTGATGATTTCTTACTTGCGAATTTATCTTTAGATGTCGATCTTGCGCTCTTCTGTTTAGGACTAGGTTGTGGAGAATCGAGTTGATTTCTACTTCTTGTAATAACTAGTAATACCTCTCAATCCTCTTCGTCTAGAAGAATGAAGTTCCACATTCCCTGTACTTCTACAACTTCATCTTCATCAGTAGGTTCTTTGTTAGAAACTTCCTTTTCTTCTTCTTCTTATTCTGCATTTGTTATAGCATTGGGCGGCTTTGAATCAGTTGAAGGATTTTTTCTATAAGGCTTGTAGGGTTTTTTCGAAGAAGTCTCTACTACTTGTTTCTTGATTTCAACCATTTTGTTAGACATGGTTTTTAATACTTTCTGTAATCCTTCTAAATCAAATGGGTCTTTTGATTTATTTTTCTTAGGATCATCTCTAAAAGCAACCTTCTTATATTTTCTTTCATCAACAATGTTTTTCTTTTCTAAAGCTAAGATACGTTTCTCTACTGCTATCAATTCATTCATGTTTTTCGCTAATGTTTCCTTGGCAGCCCTATCAACAAAGATAGCTATGTTTGATGGTAAAGTAGATATGTACCATTCACTTCTAACTTCTTCGCTAGGCTTGGAAGTAGTCCAAATTTTATTCAAAAGCTTATTCAAACATGAGTTAAAATCTTTGATAGGTTCTCTCGATTCACTTTTTAGATTCGATAGATAATTGATCAGTGTTGCTCTAGATCTATCATTGTCGAACTTAGTCAAGAATTTCTCTTGGAAAATGTCCCAACTAGTGATAGATCTTGATGGCAACGAAAAATACCAGGATCCGGCCGTTCCTTGTAGAGTATAAGGGAAAAGACAGACAACAACATCTTGATTAGTAACACCATTTAAATTTATTGATAACATAAAGTTGTCTATGTGTTCTTCTGCTAGCATGCCTGCTTCAGGATTAAACTTAGGCAACCATTTTTTAGGATGGGCTAGGAATTGACTTAAGGGGTTAGGCATTAAGACTGCACCTGGGTTATTCCATGGGGTTTGGGCCACCATTGAACTACTAATAGAGGAAAGCGTGGATGAAGTCGCTTGTGGAAGGGATGAGGATGATAAAGTTCTAGCACTCTGATGGACAACAATTTGAAATTGGGGGGTGGATGGTTGACTTTGTAATGGAGAATTTGGAATGGATGTTGATGATGAAAGAGTCTCACTATCAGACCCTTGAGGTGATTTCCTTGCTCTTTTCCTTTTAGGTAGAGGTAATTCGGCTGGTTCAATACCAAATTTTTCACTTTGCAATCTGGTTAAGGGATGAGAAGGGTTCTATTGCAGGGTCACACTACCTTGAGATATTTTAGACTTTTACGGTGATATGGAAAATCCTTGAAGTTTATGAATCAAAGATTCAACTTCACGAGGCTCAATAGTAGATTTCTTTGAAAATTTTGGGTTTGTTGCAGTGGTTGTTGTTTTCTCAACTTCTCGCTTAGGATTTATAGATTTGGAATGCGATGGAAAAGGCGGGGGAGATGTTGAAGGCGATTTACTCTCAAAATGGTATTTAAATTTGGATTTACTAGGCATTCATAGTTCAGGCCCTCATTCTAGTGAAAAATATGTTGAAGCCCTGAAAATAGGGTCTACAACGAGGGGGATACCCACCTATTCCGGACCTTGAAAGCAACTATTTTTCCATTTGGGATGGTGGGTCCGACTGGGGATAATGGGACCAGTTTCCCAAATTATGTGTGTTGATAAGAATTTGTATTTCTATTTTCTAAAGATTTCTAAGTAAAATGCTTTTAATCTAAGTCTAATTTAAAAATGAAATTTTATTTTAATGAACAAAAATATTTAAATCTAAAACTAACTAGGGATTCAACTTTTCACTTATGCGATCTAAAATAATTTTGAACAGCAATTGGTAATAAAGATCATTCAATCACTACAAGAAAAGAATTCGATAAAAATGAATTGCTTCATATAAAAAATTAGCCGAAACAATTGTGAGAAGCATATCACATAATAAGTCATTCATACATTAAGCATAAACAGAATAGTCATCACCGTACAAAAGTGCCAAATGATAACTCAAACATTCAAGCTTTCATATATAAATAACTAAGCCTAAAATATTAGACACATAAGCAGAAATCGTTAAAAGTTAAAAGTACCATTCATCACAAGTCCTACTCATGAGCTTCAGCAATATAGATTTATTTCATCCTAATTTAACATCTACTAAGAGTAAAAAAGTGCATTTCAGTAGCAGACATCAAACACAAATATCAATAAATCTTGTTCCATTCATTCATCAAAACCTCCTCTGAGTGTGCAGAAGTACATGTTATGAGGAAATACTTATGATAAATTTCAGGACCCTTCTCTAAATGCATGAGAGGGGTTAAAATACTACTTCCTAAATACTAAAAATATTTTATTACAAAAATATAGGAGGAGGTTTAAATGATCGTCCTCATCTAAGGCAAAATAAATCAAAACTAAAACTAAAACTGAATCTAGAAATAACTATTTATGTATCTATTCCCTGTGGTCACAAGCATTCAGCATCGGCTAGAGGAGGGTTGGTTGGCCGACCTTCGATTTTAGTTGCCTTGCAAAAACAGAATCGGCAAGTGCTGGCGCTATCCTCTTGGCAGAGTTCATAAATCATTTGAGAGGCATGCATTGATTGTGCGGTTAAACAAAGTAATGCCAGTAAGTTTCCCAATTCAACTTGGTTAACTTCTTGACAGAATATGCCCTTTCCTTAGCCTTTGTCTCTAGCTTGTCTGCAGTTGCTGTGCTTTTGAGAGAAATCCTGGTCCGGTCTCTGATATGAGGTTTGCTCTGTGTAGGTTTTCATTGACACATTCAATGGCATTATTTGCACTGTGGCTGCTTCTTCTGTCACCCATTCCACCTTTAGCGCTTTTCCCCATGGTTTTTTGGCTTACATGCGACCGAGCACTTGGGGGCTTTCCTTCTCAAGGGGTTCTTGCCCAGTGATGCGTGATTAGCACTAAGAACTAATCGCGCATCATAAACTGCTTTCTTTTTCCGATCCGGGCTTCCCTGGTGCTAGTTTTGCCTCCTGCGTGGTCTTGATGGGCCTCTGTCAATGCGCTTTGCCCTTTTTCAATGGTTCTTCCCTTATTGACTAGTTCTTGGTTCAATCTACCAAATATTCATTTTCTTTGGTAAACGTCTCCACGAACTGCTTGTTGTAGGTTGCCTGCAGCTCTAGTAGATGATACATAAGCCTTAAATCTTGTGCAGTGAATGACCCAATGAGGTCTTGGTCTCGAGTCTTGAATTGTCTATCTGTTATATCGGCACTGTCTAGTACCCGCTTGACCATATCTGTGTATGGAAGAATCTGCGGTCTTGCCACTATTTGGTGCAAGAACAAACATGCAAGTTTAGTGATTGATGCTTCAGACGACCTACGTGAGTCTTCTGTTGCTTTAACCTCCATAAATCTTGGCTTTTCTTCTTCGAGGAGACTATACATGCCTTCCCAAGTAGTTATGCCAGCATCTTTGTTACAGGTGGTGTCTTTGTACAAGGGCGTTATATCTTTGTCCTCTATAACCAGAGCCTTTCCCTTCTTTCCCATTATGTTCTACACACTGCTGTGTATATTACTCTGCTTGCTTCTCTGCAAATTTATAAGTAAGGAAAGAGATAAAGTGATGGGAAAGCTCTTTAATTCTGAAATCATATCAAATATACCACCCTACGTGAAATAACCTTTTGATCAGTTTTAAGTCTTATCTCATAAATTACCATCAACTAACCATTAAATTGATATTAATGCCCATAACTCATTATCAAATTACGAGAAAAACTTTATTGAACGATGAGCCCTGCGGATCTGCGATTTTGCGATTTTGCGATTTGCTTCGCAATATCGCTAATTTGATTCGTTAACAATCATTTATCACCTTGAGCGTCTGCGAGATGCGATTTGTGAGATATCTTATCGCATATCACTAGATTAGGATATTTTATCGTAGGTGATACTTGCGGTGTATCAAAGCTGCGATGTGCGATGAGTCTTTAAGGTGCACGATCTCGCGTCACGTTTTTGCAATTCTGAAAGCTTGTTTATATGATGTTCCCCATTACCCTTTGCAATGTGATGTTTTATTGTTTAAGAGAACGATATTATTTGGAACTTATCATAAAACTTAGGTTTTTGGGTTTTGTGGGTGTTTTCCTAAGTTTATGATAGTATGTTTTATTCAAAGGGAAATATAAGTGCTAGTTTTTTATTTTTTAGAAGGGTCCTCATTTATTTAGATTTATTACTAAAACAAAATAAAAGGGGGTTTGTTGCTATCCACAATAGGACTGTCAGGGGAGCGACTCCTGGATGCTGGATCTGATCAATTCCAGGGGGATCTAACATATTACCCTAGATCTGATGTACCAAGCAACTGCATGGGCTCCGCCATGGACAAACTTCCCTTAATTAAGAAGCTCTGTAGCTGAAGGATCCCTATTAAGGTTAGTGTTACACAAAAAATTTGTCACCATGACTATCTGCAGTTAATATGGCTCCATCAACAGTCATATTATCCTCCTTGTCAAGCCTGATACCTCTGCTCTCCATGTCAAACTTCAAGAAAGAGAGAAAGTCATTAAAAATCATGTTTATCTCTCGGTACACAGGTTCTCTCTACCTTGCCTACGTGTACGCATCCCAAGCTCATTGTACCTGCGTCCTTGTACGCTCTATAAGTCAAGGGATGGGTGCGTACTCCTATAAAGGTAAAAGGGCGCGAGTTTCATCTTAAAAAAGTTACTTGTGGTCATTTCTAGAGCATTCTAGAAGATTATTTGATGTGTATTGAGCGCCTCCAGATGGTTCATGCATCCCTATGAAAGAGGAACTTATCCCATCAAGAGAGGAGCTACCCCATCCAAAACAGGGAGTATCCCATTGATGTTGGACCTGAATAACTTCCTCTAGAACACTATAAAATACAGGCATTGGACCAGAGGAGGGGAGGTTGAAAGCTGAACATTCCAAAGGGTAGATGCTGCTGGAATTAGGACTTCCTTGTAGAAGCTTGTGAGGAGAGATTACCATCCTTCCTTGTTTCATTTGGAAGTGGGTGAGCTTGTCAAAGTAGAGGAAAACTCTTGCTGGACCCTGGGAGGAACTTGCACAACACCAAGGCTCAGGTTGTAATGGTTTCTTTTGTTTCCTTTATACAAATAAGTCCATTCTTCTCACTGATTTGTTGTTAGTGAATTGTTTCATATACTCCTTGGTCTATATGTTGAATATGTTTTGTTTTATGAGATATTCAGGTGCTATGTAATCGTTTGATTGTTAGTGAATGCAGGTTTCAAAGTGAAGGAGGAGCTCATGTGGATCGACGAGGCTAAACTACTACAACAACGTTGGACTACAGGTAGGATCTAAAACACTTGGTTTCTCGTATGATAATGCATGTTTAGAGAAGTATTGTTCTTAATTGTCTTGTTTGTCACTAGAAAGTCTTAGGCTTCTAGGGAGGTTGGTTTTGTCTGCAAGATTAACTCTTTCCGCATGACAAATTGGCGACTCCACTGGGGAATCCATTGATGTGTTTGATTTTTCCTTTGAGTGACACTTTGATCTGAAAAGAGTTATTTCTTTTTTGGTTTTTGATTGTTTGACTGTGCATTTGGGTGGGCTAGCTTGGAGTTAAGTTATAATTTAGTTTTTCTTAATTTTCTAGTAGTACGCACCCTTTGAGTTAGGCACAGTGCGTACCTGTACGCACTGTACCTTTGTACACAGAGCGTGCACGCACCTGTGCAAACAGGCTACCTGCGTACCCTGTCAAAATTGAGAAAATTTCCATTTTATCCATTTTTTCCTTTAGATTTTGTCTTTCATTAGTCTTTACTACACTGCCCAGATCCACTGGTTGTCTGTCAAAAATCTTCACCTGCACTTGTCCCATTAGTATCGAAAGTTTTAGTGAAATTCATTGAAGTTTTAGCATTAGGGTTTTGATTTTTGATTGGTCCTGTAGTGACTTTGGATTTAGAAGTTGTGGAACCTTAGATATCTCTGGTTTTGTCAGTCTTCTTAGGAGTCGGACCAGTCGTAAAGTCTACCCGTGTGAGCAACCTACCTTTGAGTTGTCTCTTTGCGAAATTTCAAAATAGCTTGTTGATTTAAGTTGTGAATTTCATTTTAAAAAAGAACAGAAAGAGTTTGATTTTTTGTTTTGATTAATTACTTTATGATTCTACATGAACTAGTCCTTGGTTCGATTGTTGCCAAGTAAAACATCCCGGAATCATCTTAGTGGGCTTTTTGCTTCTTAGATTTACTTTTTAGGTAAATTTCCTTTGATTTGCTTTTTGAGTGAGTTTTTCATAGATTTTCATATATCTTGAAAGTGCTTTTGATTAGATTAGTTTTACATGCTTTATTAAATAGGAAAATACAACAAGATCTCCTTTGCAAAGTTTGTTTTAGAGTAGCATTTGAAGTTTTGGAAGAGAAAGGAATTTTTCGTGAAGTAATGAGTGGTCATGTTTTGTGCACTTTGAAAAGATAAAGAGATTGTTTCTTTGATTGT
>APFE031583131.1:99065-190271 GCA_000404065.3 Pinus taeda | reverse complement strand
TACAAATAGTGAGGTTTTTAGCTGAGGCTTTCCCCAGAGTATTCTTATGTGTTTCATGTGTATTGATTCTTCTTCTCTATTATATGTTTTCTGCTTGATCTTGCTCAAATTGATTCAACTTCCGTTGGTTTGATTGTAGAAGTAGATTAAGTATTTTGCTTTAGTTATATTGGATAATCAGGTTAATCTACATTGAGAATTTCTACATGGTATTGGAGCAAAGGTGATCAGAGCTGTGAACAATATACTAAGAAGGGAAATTCAAAGTTTGAATTTCTTGGTCGCAGGTGCGAAATCAAATTCTTATCACACCTCAAAGTTCACCAATGACGTTCAATGGCTTGAGACTTGAGTATGCTTTGGATGGCAACTCAAATTACATAGCATGGAAGGATCACATGGAAGTAGTATTAGAAGACAATGGTTTGAAGGATTTCATTGATCAAGAAATCCCCAAGCCAGCTATAGCTAATGCACAAGAATTGGCTGAATGGAAGAAGTGTGTGGCAAAGGTGAGAAGGATTATTCTAGAGGGAGTTCGGGACCATATTGTCTCAAGTCCCCATGGGAAGGAGACTCCATTTTCAATGTGGAAGACATTGAAGGACCTATATCAGAACAGTAGCGACCAGATGAAACTGGTGCTCAAGGATAAGCTTCAAAAAATCTAGATGGAGAAGGGTGATTCTATTTCTACATATTTGAACAAGCTCACCACCTGTAGAGATGAGCTTGGTAGTGTGGGAATAATGATAGTTGATGATGATATGGTGAGCCTTGCTCTCCTCGGTCTTCCAAAGAGTTGTAATAGCTACTAGGACTCTCTGAATGGAAGAGAGGAACTGCCGGATTGGGAATGATTGTGTCAGATCTGATGCAGGAGGAGATCAGGAGGAGCACAAGAGATGGTTCTTCATCTAAGCATGATGATGAAGAAAATTTGGCCCTAGCAAGTAAGGAAAAGAAAGGGAAAGGGAAGGCTTCCCATTCCAAATCAAGTTCTTCTCATGGAGGGAAGAAGATTGACAAATCTAAAGTGAGATGCTTTAATTGTCATGAGATGGGCCATTATGCAACTAATTGTCCATTGAAGAAATCCAAGAAGGGATCCGCGAAAGGATCAGAAGATGACGCACTAGTCTCTCAGTTCGAATTGGATTTTACACTCATCGCATGCATGGTTTCATCAATGGTGGGTTGTGTTTGGTATCTTGACAGTGGAGCCTCATTCCACATGACCAACA
This sequence comes from Pinus taeda, assembly GCA_000404065.3. Lineage (NCBI taxonomy): Eukaryota > Viridiplantae > Streptophyta > Pinopsida > Pinales > Pinaceae > Pinus > Pinus taeda. Next base: position 189,027 of record APFE031583131.1, on the reverse strand, counting down.
ATAAAAGTTTATTTAGTACCTTGGAGGAGAAAGACCTCAAGATGCACATAGAGATGGGTGACGACGATAAGTACTTTGTTTCAGGAGAAGGCATAGTTGCTTTTTAAAGGGAGCATGGAGCTCCTCTTACCTTGACTAATGTAAAGTATGTGCCTAGACTGAAGAAGAACTTGGTATCAGTCACGATGTTGGAAGACAAAGACTATGATGTTGTCTTTAGTAAGGGAAAGGCATTCTTGAGACACATAGCCACGGGTCAGACCAAGAGGATTGGGATTCGAGTGAAGAATCTCTATAAATAATAGGTAGATGACTATGCTGCATTGAGTTTGAAAGAAGAATTAGTGTAAAGCCAAGACATTGGCGAGTTATGGCATAGGCGGTTGGGCCACTTGCATCATGGGGCCTTGAAGATAATGCAGTTGATCTCTACCAGACTTCCCAAAGGCAAACTTGAGCAAGTGGACACATGCAAAGGTTGTACCTTATGAAAGTACGCCAATTCTTCCTTTCATGATCGAGCCAGTCGAGCTGAAGCAATCTTAAAGCGAGTTCATACTGATGTATGTGGACCATTCTCGACAGCATCCACCACGAAGCAAAGGTATTATGTGATTTTCATTGATGATTTTTCTCGTAAATGTTGGATTTATTTCATTCAGAAGAAGGACCAAACCTTCTCAAAGTTTTGTGAGTTCAAAGCTTTGGTTGAGAAAGAGCCAGGGAAGAAGATCAAGGCCTTGAGAAGCGACAATGGTGGAGAGTATGTCTCTCAAGAGATTAAGGACTTCTGTGCAGTGGAAGGAATTAAACAGGAGTTGACGACACCTCATAACCCACAACAGAATGCGGTGGCTGAGAGGAAGAACAAAATGATTGTGGGGGCAGCTCGGGAATGCTGCATGACCAAGGCCTACCACTTCATTTGTGGGCTAAGGCATGCAACATAGTGGTCTATTTGTAGAATAGAAGCCCGCATCATATACTTGGGATGAAAACACCATAGGAAGATTTCTCCGGGAAGAGACCAGATGTGGGTCACTTTAGGATCTTTGGCTCATTGGTATATTTCCATGTGACCAAGGATGCCCAGAAGAAGCTTGAGCCGACAGCTGAGTTGGGGATACTTGTGGGGTACACTGATACACACCACAACTATCGGGTGTACTTGCCTACCAGTCGGAGGACAATGGTTCGCAGAGATCTCAATTTTGATGAGTAGAAGGTCATGCGAGTTTCTCTTGAGGGAGCTCCAACTATAGGCTGTGGAGGAACTGTTGGTTCCTAAGGAGGAGGAGCCTCAGACTGATGTGAAGCAGCCACATGTAGAGGTTCTAGGAGTGGAGACATCCACTCAAGCAGAGTCTTCCAGAGAGGGATGGAAGCACACAAGAGAAGCTAACATATTGTTGTCAAATGCGAGAGAGAATGTGGGAGAACCATCTTCTCAGCGCAGATAGAGGAGGTCACCTGAGAGGTACACTAGCTACATGGCCCTTATTGGGGAATGTATTGAGACCAAGGCATCTTCCTTTGAGGAAGCAGTACAACAACCGGATTGGGTTGATGCTATGGTGGAGGAGTATGACTCCATAGTTCGGAACAGTGTTTGGGATGCGGTTCCAAGACCAGAGAACAAGTCAGTTGTGAGTTCCCATTGGCTTTACAAGGTAGATCAAGCTGTTGATGGTAGTGTGGAGAAGCGTAAGGAAATATTTGTTGCCTGTGGTTTCTCACAGGTGAAGGGGATCGACTATGATGACACTTTTGCTCCTGTAGCAAGGTACTCATCTATTAGATTGATGTTGGCACTATCAACATAGATGGGTTGGAAGATCAATTAGATGGATGTGAAGACTGCATTCCTCAATGGCAAGATTGAGGAAGAGGTGTACATAGAGCAACTAGAAGGTTTTGAGACCTTCGATCGTGAGTCACATGTGTGCCGACTCAAGAGAGCTTTGTACGGGCTAAAGCAAGCACCTCGTGCTTGGTACACCAGGATCGAAAACTACTTCACTAGGTTGGGCTTCATAAAGAGTGAAGTGAATGCGAACTTGTACCACATCATGGTAAAAGGTAAGCAGTTGATCATTGTTCTTTATGATGATGATCTCATATTGACAGGTGATGATCAGTTGATCATGTGTTACAAGGAGGACCTTGCAAGAGAATTCGAGATGAAAGACATGGGTCTCATGCACTACTTTATTGGCATGGAAGTGTGGCAGAAGGATGGGGAGTTGTTTTTGTCTCAGGGAAAGTATGCCAATGAGATACTGAGGAGATTCCACATGGAGAAGTGAAAGCCCATGCAGACTCCTCTAGCAGGTAACTGGAGGAAGGAGGATGCTACTTTAGGAGAATTAATAGAGGCTACTGTGTATTGGAAGCTTATGGGTTCACTAATGTATTTAGTGAACATACGACCAGATTTGTGCTATGCGGTGAACCAGCTAAGTCAAGCTATGGTTCAACCTACCAAGATGTTTTGGAAGGCAGCTAAGCATGTTTTGAGATACGTCAAAAGCACATCTCAGTATGGATTATGGTACAGATGGACAGAGGGAGTGAAGCTATAGGGCTTCATAGGTGCAGATTGGGCAGGGAGTCCATCAGATCAGAAGATCACATCAAGAGGAATTTTCAACCTTGGGTCAGCTACAGTTTCTTGGTACAATAGGAAACAGAGGTTGGTTGCACTCAACTCAGCAGAGGCTGAAGACATGGTTGCAAGTCAAGCAGCATGTGAGGCCATTTGGATGCGGAAAATTCTAGTTGGTTTGTTTGATCGGAGGATGGATCCAATTGTGATCTACTGTGATAATCAGGGTTGTATCAAACTCTCTGAGAATCTAGTATTTCATGACAGGTCCAAGCACATCGAAATTCAATATCATCATCTTAGAGACTGTGTGGCAAGGAGGATCATGTTGTTGTAGTATATTTCGATCGAGGAGCAAGATGCTGACATTTTGACTAAGGCATTGTCAAAATGTAAATTCGAGTACCATAGAGACAGGATCGGGGTGGCATATAATCCCTTTCTTGTTGAGAGGGAGCGTTGAAATGGGGCAAAAAGAATATTCCAATTTTAATTTGTCCTTGAATTAAAATTCGAATTTAGTCTCACCAGCTACTTGAAAAATAAATAATTAATTCATCTTGGATTAATTAGTTGGATAAATTCAAGTCAGAAGTCTTTGTGAAGTCATGCAACAGTTATCCCTTAAATTAAGGAGATTATCCCTTAATTAAGGAGATAAGGATGAGTTGTATTTGAGTTGTAATTAGTTAGCTTAGTTAACTGAGTTAAGTCGAGTTAAATTAGTTCCAAACAGTTTGAGGAACTAATTGTGAGTTCAGTCAGTTAATGCATGCATGCATGAAACTAGTGTACTCCAGATAACTGAATATTCACTCATAAATAACTCATGCATGTCAGTTTAGACAAAGACCCAGTTGAGATTAAAGGCAGGGATAGTTTACTATCAGTTGCAAGAATTTTCCATTAAGAAAATCTCTTGCATGCAGACGGAATTCATTCCTCGAGATTTGTGCAGTTTTATAGTGTGTGAGATCAGTGTCACACAAGGTTACAGCTGGAACACCTAGGGAAAACAATCCAAGGAAATGGGAGGCTTGGAGGGCAGAGGAGAAGGCATCTGAGTTGTCTATTCTATCTATGAGTAGTGAGGGATTGTATTGAGAGTTGGATAGCTATGAGAGGTAATGTTATGTGTAATCCTAAGATATTTCCACTTGTATGATAATACAGATAGCGGGGTTTTTAGCTAAGGCTTTCCCTAGAGTATTCTTCTGTGTTTCATGTGTATTGGCTCTTCTTCTCTGTTATATGTGTTCTTCTTGATCTTGCTCAAATTGATTAAGCTTCCACAAGTTTGATTGTAGAAGCAGATTAAGTATTTTTCTTTAGTTATATTGCATAATCAGGTTAATCTACAATGAGAATTTCTACACTGAGCCCCTAAAATTTAGGTATCACTCTACATGACTCTAGATAGACTCCCAAATTGAAATTGTTGAGCCAATTATGCCAAATAAACTTAGTTAATTTTTACAAGTTGCTATGAGAATATAATTAGAATTTAATTCCTAATTTAATTCAAGGACAAATTAAATTAGGATTTTCTTGATGTTATTTTTAACATTTCTTGTTGCTATTTTCAACACTTCCTCTCAAAAAGAAAGGAATTCAACTCTATCCCGATCCAATACTTTTGGAATGTTCTCCATGCAACTCTTGTCACTTTTTTTTATGCTACTATAACATATGCAGCCAAAAAAATCATCCAAAAAAATAAACGAAATCAACTGTGTCAACAATTGTCTACTGGGAAAAATGTGTTGTTGTTGACTCTGCTCTTGAGCCTCCTTCTCTGTTATCAACACTGCTCTGTACTCCTCAGTATACTGATCCTCCTGCTACTAAATAATGTGGCCCCCCATAGCAAGGTAATGATCCATGAGACAAAAAACACCTCAATGGACCCTGCCCAAATTTCTGCAACTCTTGGGACTATTACTTCACATCACCCCACCTCTCACCTAGAGATATGGCTGCATGTGCTCCCTCTACCCACTTGGCTCAAAATTTCATCCTACTGGAGGCCTCTACTTTAGTGGATCTCTCCACTTGGTCTCCTCTCTGCTTCTCCAATTGTGGCTTCTCCACAACTTCCTGAAGCTACTTCTGAGGCTGCATCTAAGGCTGCATGTTGAGAGGTAATTTATGCTCCCTCTGAAGCACTAATTTTATAAACTTTTCCTTGCTCTTCAAGGCTTTGCATGCATCTTGTAACTCAAGTGAATACATGTTCTTGACTCACACACTGATTTGTTTCACCAGTCCTGTGGAAATGTGTCTAAGGAAAACCTTTTCTTTGCTAAAAATCACATTGTAGCCATGGTATTCCAACACTGTGATGAAAACAATATTCTTCTTTATTCCTAGAACATACATCACATCTGTGAGTCTAAGAGGGGAGCCATACTCCCTCTGAAAAGTAACACTACCGATGTCAATAGCACTATACCTCCCATCATCTCCAAACTCTATGTTCTGCTTGAGGTCTTCTCCAAGTCACTAAAGAGATCTCTATTCCTCGTCATATCGAATGAGGCACCACTATCGAGATACCACATGCTTCCCATTAAAATTCTTTCCATGAATGCAATGAGAGTGAAATCAAGTTCAAATTGTGAATCTGGAGCTTCACCTGTTGCTGCTACTGCAACCTCCTTCTTTCTTTCTTTCTTCTGTAGGGATTTCATGGCATAGTGCCCAAACTCGTGACATTGAAAACACTTGATGTTCGACAATTACTTCTTCTTGCTTCCCTCCTTGCCTTGTGAATTATTTCCCTTGGATTTATTTTCTTTGTTGAATAATGCAAAGTCCTCTTCCACTTCTTTGGATGAGGTCCCATCTCTAGTGTTTCGACGAATCTCTTCTTGCACCAGGTCAAACCATAATCACTCCCACTATGGTAGCTTCTCTGTCCCATTAACTGAGTCCTAGTAGCTATGCCAGCTCTTGGGAAGTCCCAGAAGTGCTAGGCTCACTAGATCATCTTTTGCAATAGTAACCCTGACACTTCCAAGCTCATCCCAACATTGGGTGAACTTGGTCAAGCACTTCGAAATTGAGTTGTCCTTCTCCATATTGATCTTTCTAAGTTTGTCCTTCTGTGCCAGCTTGCTATGGTCACTGTTGTTTTGAAACAAGTTTGTAAATGCATTTCACATTGCAAATGGATTTACCTTACCGTGGATATTTCAGACAATATGATCTAGAACTCCTTCTAGGATAATCCTTCTCTCCTTTGCCACACACTTTCTCCATTCTATCATATCTTCAACATCCGATGTTAGAGGCTTCAGAATATCATGATCTATGAATTCCTTTAGCCTGTTGTCTTCCAACACTTCCTCCATCCTATCCTTACAAGCCCCCGTCAAGGGCATACTCAAGTTTCAAACTGTAGAATCACATCCTACTGGCTCTGAAGTTTGAAACCGCCAATTTGATTTGACCTGCATAAAAAACTCATATTCTCCTCTTGTATAGTGATTTAAGCTCCGATACCATCTAGATTTCATTGTATATTCAAACTACAAATTGTGATATGCTAAAACAATTGACTTGAATCTACTCTAGTCATTAGCGGAAACCAAATTTATTTGATGAAATCACAAAGAAAAAAGAGAAAAAGTTCAATCACACATAACACAATAATTTCTAGGGAAAGCCACAACTAAAAACCACTTCTATTTGTATATTTCACTAACCAAAAGATCTAAGAGGAAAATAAAATGCTTGTTCAACCCGAATGATCTCTGCACAAGTACAACCTATCTCACTTCTTCACAAACCATCTCAAGCCAATACTTAGCCAAATCTGTTGCATGCCAAGCTCCTACTTCCTTGCAATGTTCCCTTGGGAATTATACCATATTTGATTGGGAAAATTCCTCTCTAATAGTTACGCAATCCATCCATAGGCCTTCCTCTGATTGCATGCACCATTAGTTTATTTTAAATAATTTTACAACTGATAGTACACTGTCCCTGAACTCTAATCTCAATTGGGTCTTCCTTTGAACTGACATGCGTGAGTTATTTTTGAGTGAATTATCAGTTATTTGATTGGTCATTACATGTGAATTAAATCCAATTTAATTCACTTTACCACTCACTAGTCAAAAAAAAAAAGAGTAACTAGAAGTCAATTAGCCAACGAAAAGGGGAAGACAGTGATTGTTGATGAAAGCCCAGCTTCAAAGGGAAGTTTGAACGATCTCCTCCACACCATCTACATAAAAGAGACTCCTCTGGTCCAAGCAAAGCTACTTGAAGCCAACAAGAACAAAACCAAAGGAGTTAATCTTCCAAAAAGCTTCAATTCGATGACCAAGTCTCAGAGTTTGTTTTCAAGCCAAGAAGGCCTGTGACTAGGCATTTAAGAGTATTACAAGAGGCAAAGCCAGAGGTAAGTGAGGTAGATTGAGGACCTACAAATTCAACTAAGCAAACCAGGAGGACAATCTCAACATAAAAGAACCGGGCAGTAAGTGATTGGAGCCTTAACACAATTTTGGTTAGAACATTACCTTTTTGAAGTTGTTTATGGACGAATTATGTCAAATATATGTGGCCTATTGGCATAAGATGAAGCTGTGAAGAAATCACAAGAAGAATAATTTTTTAGAAAAAAACTGTGTTTTTTTTATTCACACAACAGTTTCGTAGCGTGCTACGAAACTACTGTAGCTGCACATCATGATTTTGTGGGCCAATTTTGAGAAGAAAAATGAACCCTTCTTGAATATGGGCTACTGCAAAGGATTAATAACAGGTTTTGAACATCAAGCAAGGGCAAAACAAGTAAAGAAGGACATTTTTGAACTCCAAACTTTATCAGTCAACTTATCAATCAAACTGTCTTCTTGTTTTTACCAGTCAACTTCTAGAAGTGTTTCTGAGCAGTTGAAAACTCCTCTCTTAAAAGTGAAAGAGGTTTTCATTCTTAAGATCCTGAAGTAAAAAAAAACCTTCCACTTTCTTCAAATCCATTACAATCTGGGAGAAATGAAGGACCAAACTTGCGCTACGAAACTGCTGTGGGTGCAGTTTTTCACAAGCATATTTCTCTTGTTTTACACCTGTTTTTCAAAGACACATTCTGGGTAGTAGGAAAGGTCTTTCAAAAACCCAAGAGAGGTTTTTGTTCAGAATGGATTGGTTCAAAAAAGCCTCCTTCAGTTTTTCCAAATACATTTTTTATGAGAAGATATGAGCTCTCGCCCAAGACCTAAGTTTCAGCCACAACAAAGAAGGAACAGTCTCCTAGTTTCTAGGAACAATAAAAGGATGAGTCATCAAGGGCCAGCTGGAGGGTTATGAGCACTATAAAATTCGAATTCATGGAGTTATAGGTGTCAAAAGGAGTGTTTAATTCCTATATAAGGTTGTTTTTATCATAATGAGGAGTTACACTCCTAATTGTTTTAGGTTTCTAGGACTGCTAGTTAGTTGTCATTTGCATTTAATAGTTAGTTTTAAGTGTTAATAGGTGTCAGGTCAGGTGGAATTCGAATTTTCCTCATCCTAGAGGAGGAATATAAGTCATGTAAAGAGCTCTATATATAGGATAAGATATAATGTACAAAGGGTTGGAAATTTTCAAAGAAAGAAGCACATTGTGCTATTGTATGTGACTGCATGTTTTCAGGTTAATACAAAGAGTTTCTTTCACTACTTAGGATTCAAAAAGGGTTTCAATGTTTGTTTTCCTCATCACTTCCTTCATATACTTACTTGCAGTGGTATAGACACATGTTACTTAGAATTCATTTGATGATGCTCTAACTTCCTTCATGTGTTTGTGGGCTGTGTTCCTTACATAATATCTCTATTTTGCTTCTATGTTAAAACCCTCTATGCCCTGACTTCCATGTGAAATTGATCTTGTTGTTGTACTGAAACACACTTTGACTCCATAGCCCAATGGAAGCTTGTTGATTGATATTTCAACCATTTATATATTGTTGTTCAAATTTTCCATAGGGTTAGCCATCTAATCTTCAAAGTAAAATATTTAATCCAGTGAGAGAGCCCTCTCAGGTTGAGGAGGTTAAGCCTTAGCCAAAAGTAGGTTTGAAAGAGTTACACAAGGCCTTCCTAATCAGCAGCCTATCAGGCCAAGGTTTTGTGATAACATTTTGGTGCGTCTGCCGGGAGCCTAAAGTCTTTTCATTCCCGAAATTAAGAAGCTGAACTTCTGAAGGTAGCAGGAGCTCAGATATCTTTTTTGAGGCTGCAAAACTACCTTGGTGACTCCACACATCAAATAAAAAAATGGAATGTGACTCGACTGCTAGAAGATCATTAGCTTTATGAAGTTTCAAGATGATTTCCATTGCAAGAATGAATGCCAGGTATGCCCCTATGAATCGGTCTCATATCCCTGGTTTTCCAAATCCTATGCCAAAGGTTGATTGGTTAGATGATCTTCCAATATTCAAAGATGAAAAGAAGGACAATGATGCTCTTCATTTGGTTAGGTTCCATATGCATGTACGCACTCTTAAGGTTCATTGCCCTGAAGATTGTCTCATGAAGATGTTTATGACCACTTTAGAAGGAAAAGCATGGTCTTGGTATAAAAGATTGGAAAATGGTTCATTATATTCTCTTGCTAATTTCCATGATGCATTCGATGACATGTATAAAGAGTGTCATCCCTCCTTATTGTTGGTCAAAGATTGTTGTAAACATTCTATGAGTTTTATTCAATATTTGGAGGATTGTTATGATGATGATGAATTTATGGATGAAGAAATTTTAGAGGCTCTTCATAACAATACATTTCAACACCAAGAAGAAATTATAAAGTCCCATGAAATGAAACATGAAAGCCAACAAGGGTTTATTTATGAAAACCATGTTCAATCCTCTGATATGAATGAGAAGATGCGGCAAACTTGCCAGTCTTTTGATCATAAAGAGTATGAAATTGATTGCAAACACCAAGAAGAAATACTGGAAGAATTTTTTTATAACCCTCAGGCAGAGGAAAGGGTTGTTAATTTTTATAATTCCTTACAAAATATTACTTCAAAGAATGATCATAATAGTGAGGAAAATTACATTGTTTGTGGGAATCATTCAAAAAGCCAGTTGGATAGCATATCAAAGGAATCGTGTGTGGCTGAGAATTAGTTGTTTGAAGATGAAGAATGTTATGATGATCATCAAAATAACCATGTCTTTTTTGACCCTATAAATGAATACATGAAAAAGCTTTGCACATGAGTATTTCATTTTCATTTGCATTATGAAGATCAGGTACATTATAAATTGATTTGGTCATCTCACTATCATGGTTATTTTGAGGTCGAATGCAGTCAAGAGCCTCAAATATCAGAAAAGACAATTGATTGGCTTTATTGGAAATATCATGTTGCTTGACCTAAATTGAAAATTGCAGCTGATAGGGTAGGTAGGTAGATGAAAATAAGCTCAAGTTTGACTGAGCAATTTTTTTAGTAGATATAGATTTCTTTCTCCTACAGTGATCATCAAGCTTAAGCCTGAGCTGAAGGCCCAAGAAGCTTAAAGGGGATGCTTGTCAAATAAATTTATGTTTATCATACGAGGATAAAGCACTGAACCTATGAGTTCTTAGTGTACCACAAGGGCACACTATCCCAAGTCGAGCCACTATTATCACTGAAAAGATTTCAAAGAAAAAGGGTAAGGTAAGGAAGAATTGGTCTTGGTCATTCTCATTGTTTCTTTTAAGGAGTCTAAAACATAGGATAGAGTCTTGTTCCCTTTGTTAAATATGGTCAACAATCTTGTTTTACCCACCATTGGTCCCACATTTGTTCAAAGTCTCATGTGTTAAGGTTGTTTCAAAAATTACATGCACTACGAAATCAACTAGGAGTTTTCGTAGCACAAACTCACAAAAATACACTATGTGCGCTACGAAAACACCTAGACAGTTTTTTAACTAGGAGATTTCGTAGCGCAAAACACAGAATTTACACTGGTTGCACTACAAAATTAGGGATTTGTGCCAGATCTTGTCTAACTGTCTTTTCCATCAAAATTCGTTAATTTTTCATCACCATGTGTCAGTCCTTGAACCATGCCTATCACATGCAGCCATTCATTCTCATTATTAGATTCGTTAGATGTCTTGTACGCATTCTTTCAAATTTCCAAAAGTAAGGTGAGGTGAGTTAGTCTTGGTTTTTCTCGTGTTTCTTTCATGTATAAGAAGGCAATTGGCAAGCTTGAAGATAACACTCATCAGAACTTTTTTAAAGCTCAAGTGAGGCAGCTCTCAATTTCAAATTCAAGCGAGGCAGTGTTCAAATCATACAGTGCAGGTTTATCTTCAAGTTTCCTTGCAGGGATTTCATAAACGTGTCTGAAAGGAAAAATCACAGATTAGGTCGGTGTCTTATACCTGAGACTGAAGGCTTAGATGTTCTCACGAGGAATAGAGAGGTTGAAGAAGCATTCAAACAGGTAGGCTACTAGAGGTTTTGTGAAAAACTCTAGGGAGGTCATAGTCAAATAGCTAAGGATTTTGCCTTTAATTTCATCAGTTTGAATTCAAAAGTTGGAGTGATAGAAATACCAATATCTCCTGAGGTATCTGCAGTCAAAGAAGAAGAAGGTTCAGATCAAGGAAGTGGTACAAGAGCAGTCTATTGATAAAGCAGTCAAAAAAAAAAAAGAGTAACCAGAAGTCAATTAGCCAACGAAAAGGGGAAGACAGTGATTGTTGATGAAAGCCCAGCTTCAAAGGGAAGTTTGAAAGCTATCCTCCACACCATCTACATAGAAGAGACTCCTCTGGTCCAAGCAGAGCTACTTGAAGCCAACAAGAACAAAACCAAAGGAGTTAAATCTTCCAAAAAGCTTCAATTTGATGACCAAGTCTCAGAGTTTGTTTTCAAGCCAAGAAGGCATGTGACTAGGCATTTAAGAAGATTACAAGAGGCAAAGCCAGAGGTAAGTGAGATAGATTGAGGACCTACAAATTCAATTGAGCAAACCAGGAGGACAATCTCAGCATAAAAGAACCGGGCAGTAAGTGATTGGACCCTTAACACAATTTTGGTTAGAACATTACCTTTTTGAAGTTGTTTATGGATGAATTATGTCAAACATATGTGGCCTATTGGCATAAGATGAAGCTATGAAGAAATCACAAGAAGAATAATTTTTGAGAAAAAACTGTGTTTTTTTTATTCACACAGCAGTTACTTAGCGCGCTACAAAACTGCTGTAGCTGCACATCATGATTTTGTGGGTCAATTTTGAGAAGAAAAAGGAACCTTTCTTGAATATGGGCTGCTACAAAGGATTAATAACAGGTTTTGAACATCAATCAAGGGAAAAACAAATAAAGAAGGACATTTTTGAACTCCAAACTTTATCAGTCAACTTTTCAGTCAAACTGTCTTCTTGTTTTTACCAGTCAACTTCTAGAAGCGTTTCTGAGCAATTGAAAACTCCTCTCTTAAAAGTGAAAGAGGTTTTCATTCTTAAGAAACCGAAGTACAAAAACCTCTTCCACTTTCTTCAAATCCGTTATGATCTGGGAGAAATGAAGGACCAAACTTGCGCTACGAAACTACTGTAGGTGCAATATTTCACAAGCATATTTCTCCTATTTTACACCTGTTTTTCAAAGACACATTCTAGGCGGTAGGAAAGGTGTTTCAAAAAACCAATAGAGGTTTGTTCTAAGCATGGATTGTTTCACAAAATCCTCCTTCATTTTTTCCAAATACAGTTTTTATGAGAAGATATGAGCTCTGTCCCAAGACCTAATTTTCAGCCAGAACAGAGCAAGGAACAGTATCCTAATTTCTAGGAACATTAAAAGGATGAGTCATCAAGGGCCAACTGGAGGGTTATGAGCACTATCAAATTCGAATTCATGGAGTTATAGGTGTCAAAAGGAGTGTTTAATTCCTAGATAAGGTTGTTTTGATCATAATGAGGAGTTACACTCCTAATTGTTTTAGGTCTCTAGGACTGCTAGTTAGCTGTCATTTGCATTTAATAGTTAGTTTTAAGTGTTAATAGGTGTCAGGTCAGGTGGAATTCGAATTTTCCTCATCCTAGAGGAGGAATCTAAGTCATGTAAAGAGCTCTATATATAGGAGAAGATCTAATGTACAGAGGGTTGGCAATTTTCAAAGAAAGAAGCACATTGTGCTATTGTATGTGACTGCATGTTTTCAGGTTAATACAAAGAGTTGCTTTCACTACTCAGGATTTAGAAAGGGTTTCAATGTTTGATTTTCCTCATGGATTCCTTCATATACTTACTTGCAGTGGTATAGACACATGTTACTTAGAATTCATTTGATGATGCTCTAACTTCCTTCATGTGTTTGTGCACTGTGTTCCTTACATAATATCTCTGTTTTTCTTCTATGTTAAAACCCTCTATACCCTGACTTCCATGTGAAATTAATCTTGTTGTTGTACTGAAACACACTTTGACTCCATAGCCCACTGGAAGCTTGTTTATTTATATTTTAACCATTTATATATTGTTGTTCAAATTTTCCATAGAGTTAGCCATCTAATCTTCAAAGTAAAATATTTAATCCAGTGAGAGAGCCCTCTCAGGTTGAGGAGACTAAGTCTCAGCCAAAAGTAGGTTTGAAAGAGTTACACAAGGCCTTCCTAATCAACAGCCTATCAGGCCAAGGTTTTGTGATAACATAACTCTTGATGAATTGGTGGAGACAGGAAAATTCCTCTGGGTATGGTGAAGAAAGTCATAGGCATATTTTGCTTTGGTATTAGTGATTTTTGGACCTGTTGAGGTGAAACCATCATGGTTGAGGGTAGAGGTGATTTAGATTCTATATTCCCTGGTTGGTTTTGTTTTGGTTCATCCCATGTGATCCCACAAACATGCTTGGAATATGGCATGGGGGTGATTCGTTGAAAGAAAGAATTTGTTTAGCCCAATCTATGGTTGGGTGGTACATGGAAGTCCCTAACTTGGTTGGATTTATCCATATGTTATTATATGTTATTCTTTAATGATGATCTATGAGCACAAGTTCTAATTTAATTTTTGATTTTATGACTAGTTTTTCATGGTCTCATTCTGGTTCAATGCTAGTTACATGCATGGTATAGTTCTCATTATATGATTTCCTCTTGTTATGGGTCTATTCCATGGTTTGACAGACTCTTGGTTATTCTATATGAATTCATGAGCTAATATGAGTTTTTTGTAGCTGTTAAGATAGGGCAGTAAGCCTTTTTGATGAACATCTAATGAAATTTATGAGAACAATGAAAAAACTATGCATCCATGACTTACAGATACCATGGTCAGAAAATGTTTGTAAAACTTAATAACATGTGCAGGAAAGTGAGACCCTATTTCTGTAACTGGAACTTGGAATTTGGGTCATGCATAGTAACTCTCAGCTCATGTTTACCTTGGTGAGTAGGTTAAAGTGGGTAAATGTGGAGTGTGGTGTTACAAAATGGTATTAGAGCTTCCAGGTTCAAAAACTTGGATTGATTGGTCTATATTATGGATGCAATGAAGAGAAGAGGTTTTGCAATAGACCTTTGGAGATTTAAATTTGGATATTTGTGTTATTTTGAGAATGGTTGCCTTTTAGGCTCAAATGGTTACTATTTTTTTAATTTCGCTAGTAATTATTTGAAATACAAAATCATTCAAGTTAATACGTGCATGTGGACATGTAGGGATCAATGAGTATAATCACTTTCATTTTTGTTATAAAATTTCTTCTGTGGAGTTTCAGAAGATAAAACTTTTTTCATATAGAGGGTAAATCCCACTAATAATGTAGTTAAAATTTCATATCTTGGTTCAAAATATTTTAGGAGATATGAGCAAAGGAAGTCGAGCCTTTTGCATGCTCCTAAAATTAGGCCTCAAACCGGTCATGTTGGAATTTATGTTATAACATTTCTTTTGGGCACTCTTAGGATCTGAAAATTTGTCTATAGTGAGAGGGAAATACCACTTATATTTTTGTAAAAATTTCAAACATTGGGTCGCTATATTTTAGGAGATATGATCAATGAAAGTCAATATTCTTGAATGCTCCTAGAATTGTGCATCAAATATGATTGTCATTGTTGGTAATTTTGTTATAACTTTTCATATATGAGGTTCCAAAAGTTGAAACTTGAACCATAGTGAGGAAAAATCCCACTAATCATATGGCTCATATTCCATAAATTTTTCTTCTACAATTTAGGATATATGCATTGAATCATCCGCTATACTAGTTTGCATGCAAAGTGTTTGATGAAATGCTTAAATGGTTCAATGATTCATTACATGCAATCTGTTTGCTGAAATTCCCCAATGAGTATGTTGTTTGTGGTTGGGAATAGTGTTGATATGTGAAAATATTGTTGTATCTAATATATGCTTATTTCTATTCAAAGAGTTTGTTATATTAGTTTGCATGTAAAGTGTTTGAAGAAATGCTTACATGCAAATGTAATAGTATAGTGATTGTTTGAAGAAAATGTAATAGTATGGTAATTGTTTGAAGAAAAGGTTGTTCTTTTTGGATGAGATAGTATTTTTGTGTGATAATATTGTTGTAGTTGATCTATGCCTATTTGAATGCAAATAATTTGAAGAGTTTCATGCAAGGAATTTGAAAAGTTACATGCAAGGAATTTGAAAAGTTGCATGTAAAGAAATGGAAAAGTGGCATGATTATGTGGCATGTTTTTAGTTAGTATGTTAAAAGTGGAATAACTACAATGTTTTTTATTTGATCTGTTGGACACCTAATCCTCTAAGGGTTGGTGTGGAAGTTGAATACCCAAAGGGAGTCCAAGGAACCACTTGGAATATGAAACCAAGGGTCGCTCCTATGTATTATAAATATGTATCATTGTGAATAAGAAAAGAAATCTAACATTTATATTTCATATTGCCTTTTCCACGTATGTGTTTAACATGGTATCAGAGCCAGCGATTGCTGGTCCTGATCCATTTTGAGCCATTATTTTCTTGCCATTATTCTCTGCTTTTTGCATCGAATAGTTTGGTGTATGTACGCTGCTCTAGGTGATGTAATGAAGTGAAGGTTGGACTGTGCGATTGTGTGTTGAAGAGTATGATACGTTGAAGGATGATGAGATTGTGCAATGACTTCCTGGGTGAGCGTAGACTGTGTGTTGGATTCCTGCATATGTTGGTATGTAATTTGTTGACTGTACATTGAATTTTTTGGATGGTCGATGAATTTTTTGGTTCATTGAAATTCTTTGATGACTGTGCATTGTCCTGGTTGAAAAGGTTGATAATGTTGTGTTTTTTAAATGTTCAGTGTTGAGTGAAGGTCGATACATGCTTTGAGTTTTAGTTTCTTTCAATGGGCATATGTAATGGCATGATGGTGGTATGATTCAACTTTTCCTTACCGCAGCCTTGAGATACCTCCTTTAAGTTATTTAGAGGACAAAGAACTAGTGTGGAATTATTATTTTAAAACCTGGCATACAACACTTCTAGGCTTTCCATTTTCCATATTCCAGTTAGAACGTTGTGGTTAACTTCTGCACAATTGATTCATATACAACGTTGTCTCTGTCCTGCGACCCATATACAACGCTTTATGTCTCCATATACGCTTTCTATGTATTCATTGGTATTCATTGCCTCCACCTACAACTCTTTTAACGTTGTATGATGTAACGCCATAACACCATACCACCAGTAGTAACGCCATACCGATATTCATTTAACGTTGTCTCCATATACAACGTGGTTTCCGTTTTATACCACTGTTTGCAATAACTATATCATCGTTGTCTTCTAGTGTTCTGTTTGGAACACTATGGTATCGGCCTCCATACACACAGTGCTCGACCAACATAAAATAATCCTCCACAAATGTCTATAGTCATTCCAGGTTCGCAAGGGTGTCCATAGGAACACAAATCTCGGCAACAAGAAGCTTCTCTGTAACTTGGGTTACCAAAGAATAATTTGCTTCAGCAGAACCAGCCAAGGCCTCTGTGGATTTGGAGCTATTCTCCTCCTCGTTCTGAATAGAGGCTCCAATGCCATCATTTGAAAATTCGAGGAGGTCGTCTATGTGAAATTCCTTTCTTTCACAGTGGAAATTTACATCCATTGTGATGTTGGTGGAGTGAAGTGTTTGTGGGCATAACATCATTGTTGATGGTTGATTCACACTAGTTAACAAATCATGGGCCTCTATAGATAGTTGCATTTCCTAATGTTATATGAGCATTGAATACAATGTCTCAAATGAAATGGGAAATGTGAGAGAGTGCTTTAGCTGCTGGAGTTAGCCTCAGTTTCTTTGACATAGATCCAACAATTGGATTGGCACAAGATTATGGCTCTTTGAAAGCCATAACACCGAACGGTACCTGCAATATCCTACCAAGTCATATTCAGATTGGGAATGAAAAATAGGTGGATGTGAGGGGATTTTAGAGGCGAACCAAATCTACCTCCACGTTAGTATGTTAGTATCCAGATGTGGAGTTGAATGTTTCATTTCTCTCAGCAGGAATTGTATTTCTCTTCAACATTTTCTATTTGGCAAAATGTAGAGATGTGGTATCATTTTACTTCCTATGAAGATAATTCCAAGTGTGAAGCTGCTTGCCAAGTAGGAAGAACCACACTACTTGAACTCCCATCTTGAACATATGAATTGTATTGCTGACGAGTTGAAGCTTGATCATATAATCCATCCAAAAGCAAGGGGTCAAAACCTCGAGAAATCATGTTGCTTTGCTTGGAAATATTGCTTATCGACCCAACCAAAGCAAGCTCCCACCCAACCTTCCCATTTTCATCTAATGGGGTTTGCCAAGATGAAGTTGTCCCATTTGATTCAGGTCCCTTAGAAGTTGAAAATGTTTCCCAATTGTTTGAGACAGACGATGTGGTAAAGGGACCAGTGAATAAGGCTAATGAATTTTTTTTTTTCCTACTCTTTAGAAGAAATAAGTGCCTCACTCAGATTTATTCAGTCAGGTTTCTTCTCCTCATTCTTGGAAAAATTGATTTTTCAACTTCTTCCTTTGTGTCCTGTGCATGCCCTCCAGGTTGTGATCTTCTTATTCGAACAATACCCAACTATATGCTTGGGCCCCATGGTAATGTTGGATGGGTGATAGCATTTCAGAAAACATTGATTGAAGAAAGATACTCTCGAAGCTCTTGGATATTTTATGTGCTTTTGAATAGGAATTTCTACACCATTGAAGTTGCTTGGCTCTTTAGCTTTAACAGCAGGATCGTGACTATTAGACATAAAATGCTCATTGAAATTTGAAGAAATTGAAGAGAAAATAGAACTTGGGTAGATGACAGTGATGTGGATAGTGTAGTTTATTCACATGAGAGTTTGTATGTACTTTTAAAATTTGTTGAATGTTACCAGCAGCCAGAAAGTAGTATAGCTTCAAGGATTTCCCTACTATTATTAGGCACATTTAATTTTGAAAAATATTGCATTGGTAGCTATCTTCCTTTATAATTACTTTTGTGGTCATTTATTGACTTGAATTGTTTGAATGATGACAAAAATTCATGGAATATTGGAGTTATTAGGAACTCTAATTGTGTCCACCAATGACAACACAATCGAAATCAACAAAACTACTCTTGTTGACATTCCAACTTGTCTGCAGCATACACAGGAAAAGGTAGAATTTTTGGAACTTGAATCTCAACTTTAGCAAGAATAATTACAGTAGTGAAGTCAACATTTTGAAACTTTTTATGTTCAAAACATTGAAACAGACTCTCATAAGAAACAAATTGATTCAGATCCAGTGAAAAATGTAGCATAATTACATGCAGATGCAGAAATTCAATCTGCACTTTTTAAGCCCATCATCAGAGCTTGGGAAGAGCTTGTCCATAACAAGCACAGAACAAGTCTTAGATATGATAAAAAGGTTTCCTTTTACATTCTAGATTATTCCAAGCCCATTCAATTTCAAAGTGTTGAGTTCCTTCATGACAATTCATCATCAGATGTTCCATATTCAGCGCCTCTTCAACATCAGGAACAACAGATTTTTAAATGCCAACACTGTGACCGAGTTGGTCATATGAAAGATCATTGTTTTGATCTTCATCCATGTAAGCACTATCATAAAACCAGTCATTCTTCAAACAGATGCTTCAAAAACAAGTCTTTGTTAAGAACAAAGATTCGTCTTGGATGGATCGCTTCTTGGCTTGAGACCTTCCTTTTCAAGTTGAGGTTCTCCCCTTTTATGCAGGGTGAGACCTCCCTTTCAAGGTTGAAGGTTTCCCTCTTCAAAATGTAAGGAGCACTTCCTCTAGCAGAAGAATTCAGTGTCATGCTAGATTTGGAAGAGTTCCAGGAACTACAGTAAGCATTCCAGTATTGGTGGTCATCTTTAAACCACCCCCTTATACCAACATTTCAGAGAGCACATTCAGCCTAGTGCTTCCATGCATTTTTTGCACTTATTGTATTATAACTCTCTTCTTGGACTCATACATACCCCTTCAGATTAAGGGGGGGAATGTTGGACACCTAATCCTCTAAGGGCTGGTGTGGAAGTTGAACAACCAAATGGATTCCAAGCAACCACTTGGAATATGAAATCAAGGGTCACTCCTATGTATTATAAATATGTATCATTGCGAATAAGAAAATAAATCTAATATTTGTCTTTCATATTGTCTCTGCCATGTATGTGTTTAACATTATCTCATACAAAATGTATGAGAAATGAAAATCAAGTTTTGGCAAGTCTGGTTAAATTTAGTAGAGCTTTGGAGATCCCATGTCCATAATTGGACATTGGATATCGGGCCATTATAGTAACTTCCTTCTTCTACCTTAGTGTGGACCATGGATGGTAAGGGGGTATGTTTAAAATATTTTTGAATGTTTGATAAGTTCATGATATGAGTATGTGACTATAATATTGCATGAAGAGATGATCTTGTTTTAAGATGGTGGTACTAACCCGATATTTGTTGAGACAACTAATATGCACTTGAGTGCAAGTGGGTGATAGTTGTAGTACTATGACTAATGACTATGAGTTGATTGCAGACTATGACATGGTTGTTAGTCTTGGTTAAGGTTTATTTCAAATTAATAGACACGACGTCTTTATCTTTGGAACCTGTGACTAACATATGCGAACAGGTGCAAGGTAACATGCTTAGTATTAACATGACAAAGTAATAATTGATTTATTTACATAACTAACAATTGGGTGAATGTGATATCACATAATAAGACTCAATTTTAGTAAGGAAAAAAGGTAAAAGAAAGGAATTGAGTTAGAATTCCTTTCGCTGCATTTGGAAACTACGATTCCAAATGAATGAGTGCTTTGCATGAATACAAGAAGTTTTCTTAACCTTGATTTTGTCTGAAATTATGTGGATATGTGCTATATTCATGAACATGTATTTGACAGGTTGTTACCCTAAGGTTGATATTTAAGATAAGAGGTTGAGTTCTAATTTTGTAAAGGCATGAATAAATTCATGAGCTAATGCTACGTGATTTAAGGAATCACAAGGAAAAAGAGCCCACCATATAATATTGAACAAGACTCGAGCTGAGATTTTATTTATGAACCATTGTAAGCACTGGGAAATCATGGGTATTCAGTTATGATGTCTATTGGAAGTTTTTTTCTTTTGGTGTTTCCTGATTTATTTTTGCTTAATTTTCAATTTTAACTATGATTGGTGCATGGCCATGCCACTTTATCTATGGTGTTTTATTATTGTTTTTATTTCTATGTTTTCTTTACCTTTTCTTATTGTTCTTTCTTTATATGTTTTGAGGGTCTTGGGAATTTGTTGGGGAAAGAGGAAAACTAATGGAGCTTGGGGAGAGTTGAGTGGAACCTAATAGGTAATGTAAGACCTAGATGAAGCTCAACACATGAATCAAGGGGTAGTTGAAGGCAAGAATATGACAACTAGTTGGGTTGGTTGGGTCCATGGGGATAAATGGACATTGGCAGGGCAGTCATGAGAAAGATATCAGAGAAAAGTAAAGTAAATGGGCTTGAAGTAACATATGACTTGGCTAAGTTGGGAACTGTTTTTCTTAGTGTTATGCATGCTTTGCAAGGATAAAAGAAGTTCTCTTAACCGTGACCTTAGGAATAATTGTAATTGTGTTGTGATCATGATTATGTTGATATTGATATATATATATATATATATATATATATATATATATATATATATATATATATATATATATATATATTATATATATATATATATATATATATATATATATATATATATATATATATATTATATATAATATATATATATATATATATATATATATATATATATATATATATATATATATATATCAACATGTGCGTATGATTTTGATATTATGTTATTATAATTGTTCTTATGTTTATGTTATGGATAGGAAATGTTGAAGGATACATTAGCGAAATGAAAGAAATGTGATTTGTGACATGCTAGTACAAGCATGGATAGTGGAAGGAACCAAAAAACTGAGGTTTGGGTTGTGGATGAATGCAGTAAGGTGTGGGAAAGACACTAGAGGCAAGGTTGCCTGGTAGAGGCAGTGTGGTCTTTGGATATGCAATACCACTATTATACATGTTGGGTTGTGTACGTGTTATATTGTGCCATGTGTATTAATTATGCGTTGTGTTATAACATGTGTATTCATTGTGTTGTATCATGTGTGTGTAAATGTCTTGTGTTGTACATTATGTGTATGTGAATGTGTTGTGTTGTACACTGTGTGTGTGTACATGTTGTATAATGTGTTGGGATAGGAAGGCAGAGCAAGGAATTGCTGAAGAGAAGAGAACTGAAGGGGATTGGTTCTTAGGTTCCCTAGAGGTTATGGGTTGGGTTCAAATATCTAGATCCCTATAACAACTTGGGTTCCCTGCAGGCTGTGGGTTGGAGGCTTGTAACAACTTGGGTTCCCTGGAGGTTGTGGGTTGAGGTAGTAGTTCCTTGAGCCCTAGAAAACTTGGGAACAGACTAATATTGAGTTTTCGATATTGAGGGTGGAGACAATACAGTCTTGGGATGCCCTTGTTGTTGATATTAAGTGTTGATATGGTATAGTCTTTGGATTCATTTGTTTCTTTGGGAAATTGATAATGCATATGGAAGAGAAGATAAGAGAAGGAAATGGGTGTTGCCATGTTTGGAAACCGATCCACTGTGTGTACGTGCTCAAAGAGAAGAGAAGCAAAGGCATTGGGTGCTTTCTGGGTTTGGAAATTGATATAGTGTGTGTATGGAAAGAACAAAGAAGAAAGGAAGAAGAAAAGAACAATTTGAAAGATAAGTATCAAGATTTTATTTCAATTTTTCATTTTAAAAATTATAAACATAATCTAAGATTCTGATTTATGCTGGTCAAGTTTTGATCTAACCAGATGTGATATTTTTATATATGATGATTTGATCAAGGAGCTATTTGAATTGTGATAGGGATTAAAAATAATTGCAATTTTCACCTTATTAATGAGCTACCAATGAGGTATGATTTAAATTTATTACAATTCCTTTTGAGTGTAATGGAAATTATGTGCTTGGTATAGGAAAGCATGACAAATTCACAATTTGGGTGGTTGGAACTAACTACAAGAGAGTTAGAAACAATAGTATGTTGGTAAATAACTTCAGGTGCGGGCCATTGTGGTACACTAGTACCCAATAGTGTTCATTGATTTCCATAAGCATGCTATGATTGGTATGATGGATTTGAGGCAAGGGGTATTCCTTGGTTTTTGGAACTTATGATGGGAGGAAAAATTGCTAAGGGATGGATCACCTGAGGGACTGTAAATCAGAGAAGGGGATGTCAGGGAACTTGAGAGGTGAGTGACTATATGGAAAGGGGTGACCAAATTTACCGAGATGAGAAGCAGACAAGGGAAGCCCAGAGAATAATTTGTTTTTGTTCAATAACATTACTGATTGGAATGAAAAGCACATTAGGAGTGTGCATGGAAACAATGAGCCGATAATTGTTCACTGAGAGAACAAGTAATGCAAGGATTATAGCGTTGGAAATTGGAGGTAGACCTTAATGTTAGAAGTAGAGGTGTGAGCCTCTAGATTCCCTTGTTGTTGATGCAAGCATCATAGCGTTCAATTTTTGGTTAAGGAAAATGTGCATATGTATATATGTGTATATTATTTTAAATATTGTATGAATTTGTGTTTATAAAGCTCCATAAATAGTAGGTTTATTTGTTGGTTGAAGAAAATGTGCATAAGTATATATGTGTTTGTCATTGTAAATACTGCATCGAGCTAGGTTTATAAAGCTCCATAAGTAGTATGTTTGTCATGTTTTAGTAGTTTTCATTGTAAGTAATGTATCAAGTTGTGTATATAAAGCTCCATTAGAAATATATTTTGATTGTCATAAAGTGTCATATAACACTGAGGATGGTGTCCCCCCGAGGGGGAGGGGTTTGTAATGACTATGGGTTAAGTTTCCATGTAAATAAATGGGCATTACAAAAGGAAAAAATCAAACCAAGGTCATGGGACACATATTCCAAGTTTAATGAGGGGAAAACATTAAATTAGTTATCGCTTGTGATTATTATTTTCTATGGAAATTGGCATTGGCATTGGAAAAAAGAAAAAGGAAATAAATGGAAATTTAGTATAAGAAATAAAATAAAATAGGAGAAAAGAAAGATGAAGAGACAAGAATAAGCATGCAATGGAAAATGAAGGAAAATAAAAGGAAAAATAAATAAAAGAAAAGGGGGAACATTCTAGCACTCTCTCTTGGACTCTTTGGACACTCTTGGAACATCCTAAAATTCAGTTGAACATAGAGGAATTGTGACTTGGACTTCGAGAGAGAGAATTTTGACAAAATCAAGCAAGCAAGCAGAGGAATTCGTGAGCAGCAAAGAAGAAGGTTGGAAAGTAAAATACAATAGGAGAACATTTCAGGTAACAGGATGCATGTGTGATTTCCTTGTTAAGATTTGAATGCATGATACTTGAAATTGGTTATTTGGTCACTTTGTTCTCATTAACATGGGATTTACCTGGATTGAAAGTGGTTTCAGCCTTGCCTTGCCATTTCATAGATAACCATGATGTAGTGGGTTCCTTATTTTGGTTGATCTTTGGATGACCAGTAGACTTTGGATCCTGGTTGAGGTGGTCTTGAAAAAATTCCTAAGGGTTGAGGGTGGAGATGGTGTTTCTCCTAGAACCCTTGATGGATGGGTAGAGATAGGAAATTCCTCTAGGTATGGACAAGAAAGTCAAAGACATCCAAGCTTGTTTTGGTATTAGTGATTTTTGGACTAATTGAGGTGAAATCACTTTGGTTGAGGGTATATGTGGTTTAGCCTATGGATTCCCTTGTTTGTTTTGGTTTGGTTTATCCCATGTGATACTGCATTCATGCTTGGAATATGGAACAAGGATGATTGGCTAAAAGAAATAATTGGTTCAGCCCAATCTATGGTTGGGTGGTATGTATAAGTCCTTGACTTGGTTGGCTTTATTCATATGTTATTATGTGTTATTATTTAATGATGATCTATGAACACAAATTTTGGTTTAACGTGTGATTTTATGACTTGTTTGTCATGGTATCATTATGGTTTAATGTTGGTTACATGTTGTTGGGTGTGGAGCCTAATTATCTTATGTATTCAAAGGTATCATTGCATTGGACCCCAGTTCGTAATGTGGTGGCAATGCCACTCGTAAAATATACACTGCAGGGGGGGTCCAGGGGGGCGGCTGCCTTGTAAAATGTTGTAATTTCGTAGTCAATCTGGGTTGTTCATTAGGAGGAGATCTGACGGTAGATGTTATGTTTAGTTTAGGGTTTTTTTTCCCTAGAAGGCACCCTCTCGCTATATATGAGGGAATTCTATTGCGTCTATGTAGATCTGTATTCTGAGTGAGGAAGAGAGAGGAGATTGAGAGCGAAGAGGGAATTACATGGGATCTGATGTAGGTTGCATCTCTTCGGTTTGTTGGATAATATAAAAGGAAGGACTGGTTGTTTCTACGTGGATGTAGCCCAAACTGGGTGATCCACGTATATCTGTGTCTCTCTTGTTTTATGTGTTTTCTGTGTTTATATTTCTGCAATATTTTATGTGTTCCATTACTCTACAATATATAATTTTCTAACACATGCATGGTATAATTATCATTATATGATGTGCTCTTGTTATGGGTTTATTCCATGGTTTGATAGGCTCTTGGTTATTTTATATGAATACATGAGCTAATGTGAGTTTGTTGTAGCTAGTAAGAGAAGGTAGTGAGCCTTCTTAATGAACATCTAATCAATCTAATGAAAACAATGAACAAAATATGAATCCATGACTTATAGGTACCATGGTCACAAAATGTCTATAAAAAATAATAACATGTGCAGGAAAGTTAGACCCCATTTCCGTAACTGGAACTTGGAAGTTGGTTCATGCATAGTAACTCTCAGCTCAAGTTTACCCTAGTGAGTAGGTCAAAGTGGGTTAATGTGGGGTGGTGTGTTACACAATTCATACCTTTTCCTATTAGACTTGGTAGCTTCAGTAACAAAAGTATTTCCAACATTGATGAATATATTTCTTATTTATAGGCATTTAAGTTAAATGAATTAGCATTCATTAAGCATTTATCCCTTGAAACTTTTTTTAGTCTCATCTTAATTCTATTGGATATGATGCACTATTTAAATAAAGAAATGTAGAAGGTGGAGTAGACAATCAAGCTTTACCTGATACCCCTCAAGTTCTTCATGAGGATATTGGTGTCCTACACAATACCAACAAGCAATATAAACATTATGGACATTATATTGCAAGTGTCGTCTCTACCCCACAACGATCCCAAAAGAGTACTACTACATCTAGAAGTCAATCTACAAGAAAAGAACTAAGGATAAACAATAATGATGGTGTTAGAGAATGCTGTGATGGAAAGCACTCTAAAATCAATCTAGAAAAGGCTTATGATATTGGAGAAAGTTGAAAGAGAAAAAGAAGTAACACACAAGGGAATACCCAAGATATGCTTGTTGTAGCCTAATTCGACCCTCTTCAAAATGCTATGTTACCTCTATGGTTTCTTCCTCATGCAAACATTTATCTTCTTACAATTGGTTTTACTCGACCTCCTAAACTCATATTCGACTCCTTATAGTCAAACCTTAGTAAAAAAAGAAGGGTTAATCCATTAAATATATTAAAACAAAGCTTAATTTATGAAGAACGACATTAATGATGTAAGTTTTGTTATTCAAATAACATCAGATATCAATAAGAATGTGTGTGTATTCCCCGATCGGGGTGTGAGTAGGATAGAGCAAGCCCCACCCCTACCGGCCAATTAATATGATGATTGAGACAAGGTACTTCACCACCCTCCACATGCATGAGGCACATGGAGAGGTGGCTTCTCTCATGCCTCTACTTAATGACATTCAAGAAGGTGGAAACAATAACCTTGAGTGGAAAGTTTTGGGTTTTCATGCTAGTAAGTTTGGTAAATTTTCTGTTGGTAATCTATGTTTGATTCCTCCTTGGTCTGAGAAAAATTGCGTCTTGGGAGAGGTTCACTTCATGGTCCTTCATCGGGTGTCGACTCATCCACAATCGCCTCAATCAACAATCATGAGTATGTTTTCGATCATAATCTGTCTCTCTGCGGCCATGGATAATTTCCTAGTTTTGATGATCTCTCTGAAGAATGGAACTATTTTACAGTGGATGGTTTGGAAGATGGTCCACTGGAAATCATATCTGGAAATTGAAGAATGGTATGAGGGTTTATTTGTTTGCTTTACTCCAGTGTCTGTTTATTTGGGAATTCTCCTATCACGTATGGGCATTTCGTGGGAATGGCCTTTGTCTTGTTCTTGGTCAGCCTCTTGGCCTTTCCTTGGGCATTGTGGTGTTGGTTTCCTTTCTAATGTTGGTAGAGTAGGTTTTTAGGCTTATGGTTTTCAGTATGAGAGTGTCTTGTTTAATTCTCATAGCCTTAGTTGTGTAAGATAGAGAGGAAACCTTATCTTCTGGTTCCAAAAATCTTTATATTTTTGGATAGAAATCTTCATAAGAGGGCAACATTAGGTTCTGATTAAGATAAGCTTCCTACATATGGTTAATGTGGTAGGTACTCTAGTCTGGTGTGACCCATCCTCGGGTTGGCTAACATGGTCCAAGTCTTCAGCCGCCATTTATTTCTACAACTGTCAAACCATGGCCCATGTAGCTGCAGGGAAGGGCAAGGGAACCTGGGGCTCTTGTGGTCGAGGAAAGAAATATTGAGGTGTGCTCGAGTCTCGTTTCCTTAACGAATATGAGGGTAAACCTCATGACCGCAAATATATCTCCTGTATAATCAATGAAGCTACCTTCGCGTACCATGAGGGTAGTTCAACCCAAGTCTTTCAGCTGATAGAAGAATGGGAAGCCGAGCTTAACCAACAAGCTAGCTTTATGGATAGCGACATGGAAGATTGACAATCTCTGGTGCCTAACCCTAGACACTCACAGGGAATAACTTATCAGTATAAGCAAATTGTCCATCTATATTGGATGATGAACAATCTCTTGGTGAAAGCTTTGGCTCATATACCTTCTGGTTCAACCTCATCTTCCCAAAGGCTCCTGGATTACAACAAGTATCTCCAACAAATCTAATTTTAGCTACAACGGAAGAATGGTTGCCTTAGCAACATTGAACAACATATCCCATGTATCCCACACTCTGGGCTTCAAGGCTCAAGTGCGAAGGATCCTTCTCATGTTAGTTTAACTGATGATGAATAGTTGGATGTTTCTTGTTTAGTTTTTGTATACAACAATCCCATGTTTTATATGCTTATGTTTATCTAGAATCTAGGAAATTTAAGGACATACAAGTTTATTTAGCTTGGGTTGACAAACTCATACTATTTTTCTTTTGGATGGCTTATCATGTTGTTAGGTGGCCAACAGATCTAGTTTCCCTCGGGGTAGGTTGAGGCCACCTAACCACATAGTTTCTAGATGTAACATACCTATTTTTGAAAGATAATGAAAAGAAAGGTCTTATCAAGCTTACAATAAAAAATAAGAATATGTTTGTATTATTATTATTTTATTGTTTCAATATTAATAATTACATATAAAGAAATATACATATATGCAATAACTAAATGATTTACATCCCTAATTAGATATCATAATAGCACATAATTAAACTTATTAATAATCATAATCATAATTAAGAGGTCCATAATAGGGGGAAAGACATCTACAAAAGGCGGGGGGGAGGGTGGAGGGAATAAATAATAAAGATATATAACTAAAATTCTTCTTTATAAACCTTTTAATGTCCATATGTTTAGGGGAGTTGACTTTTGAAATTACATATATATAAACCACAATTTTACAAATTTTAAAAGATTTTTTTTGAATACCTATAAATATTATCATATTATTATGATAATATTTCACATTGTGCATGTGTTATCAGGTCAAACAAGAAGGTTAACTCACCAAATACTTTCCCACCTGATATGAATATGAGTCGTAAATCAATTTTAACTTTAAATGTTGGATCCTATTGAAGCTTAGTTTTCTACATAAAAAGTGTCTCTCCCCCTACCCGATGGGTATGACATTTTGTATATAGAAATCCGGTCAAACCAAAAAGTTAAATCAACAAATACTTTCCTACCAGATATGAATGTAAATCGTAAATTAATTTTAACTTTAACCGTTGGATCCTATTGAAGCTTACTTTTCTACATAAAAATTCTCTCTCTTCTTTCTCTAATGGGTATGGCATTTTGTATATAGAAAACATATATTAAGATCTTTATAAAATTAAAATACATGAAATTTCATCTCTTATTCAAGTTAGTTCAGAAGAAAGGTTAATTTATGAACATGTTCAAGTTTGATGTAATTTCCTATCATTCATCATTCTCTCACATTAGTTTAAAAACTCAAATGCCTTCTCCTTCGAATGTCATTATAAATTCTGTTAATAGGTTTATTTGAATTTTTATTTTTATTTTTCTAAATTGGAAAAATAAAATTTAATGGCATAAGAATGCATTCCAAATTATCGTGTACATGTTAAGTTAAATTTTTACCATGTTTAATGAAGATAAAATTAAATAAAAAGAAAGTAATTTTATATGCCATGTAAGGCAAGAGTTAATTATTAAAACACATTAATATTCACTTGAGCAAAACCTACTTTACAAGGCGTTTGAGTCATATTGAATTAAATGGAGTGCTAAGGTTAAAGATACTTAAATGAAAACATGAGTATATTAACACGACAACCAAAATAAATCATATTTAAATGGAGCATAAGGTTAAAACTACTTATTAAACCAAATTAAACTAATGCATGAGGCCCCATTGTCTTTCATCACACGCGAATATGTTCTCAGGTCGGAAGAGAAGGATTAATACACCATTCAAAATGTTTTCAACCTTTAGATTCTAACAGGTAATATGAGGGTCATTAACCTACCACCAATTTCCATTTGATTTGTTAAGAGTCGTCGGTTAAAAAAATTTCAACCCTTACATCTCTTTTCAAAATATTCTTTGAACAAAGAATTCTTATATATATATATTCTATATATATATATATAACCTGTGAACATATATTTGATAACTTAGAGAATTTGTATTAATATTATTAAATGCAAGTAATACCCCTTGTGGAGAGAGGGTCAATGTTTATTTTAAAGGAGGATCTTTAGATCATCAACGAATGTCTTTTTAAATTGGGAATCGACAATATCCAACGAAGTGAATATTCCAGGGATGAAAATTTATTAACTTGATGAAATTGAATGAAAATTAAGTGTTTGAGATTCATTCTATTGCTAAATAAATGGCCAAAAAAATCCTATTGATTTTGAGATTGAATTAGTTGCATTGCTAAATAAATGGCCCAAAAAATCCTATTGATTTTGAGATTGAATTAGTTGCATTGTATCATGTAGTATATGAGAAGAGTTTTATGAAAATATAATTTTTTGAGTTTGAATCGGTTGCATTGTATCATGTAGTATATGACCAGAGTTTTATGAAAATATAATTCGAAGAAGTAAATTTGAAAAATAGGTAGGTGGTTGATAATGTAAATTCATAAATTGATGTGAAAGGAATAAAATTATCCAAATTGTTTGAATTCAATTATGAAACTGGAATGCAAGGGTTTATTTAATTTCTACGAGAGAAATAGAAAATGTAGTATTAACGAAGAGAATAAAAGAATTGGAAATAATTTTTTTACCTAAGCAATTAGTCATTGAATCTATATTCACCATTAAGCCAAGTTAGGTTTCAATCAACACATTGGAAATCACTTTTAGGATTAGAGAAACCTCAAATTTGTTAATTGGAATCTGGTAGCATGTAGCAAATAATATAAAGAAAAGGATTGCCATGATTATGGAAGTATGGGAAGTGGCTATAACTCTAGCTAATTTGTCCACCATAATTATTTCTTTCATTGAATATTTGCAAAAGTACTTAGAGAATGATGAGATGTTATACAAGCGGAATTTAACTACATTTATTATAAGAGTGTCCGATATGAATGAAACCCAAAGAATAGAAAAAGGTTGTTGTCCCAAAGTAGAATGAAGCAATTAGAGTTTTGTTGGAAGGAAATAATAACATGCTCTAAGAATTAATTTCCAAAATTGACAACATTAAGACAAAAATGGGTGTTTTATTCTTCAAGTTAATCATGGTGGTTAAGGAGATGGAGGGTCCCAATTTAATTATGGATGCAATATTATTAAATCGAGATAAAATGAAAGAACATGATGTACTAAATATCACATGTGGTAATGAATTCAAAAGACTTGTTTTTTTTCCCAAAGAAAAAATCGAAAAATGGTTAATTCATTTCGTAAATAGAAATGAAGACCAATAAGAAATATTACATCAGCCTGACTATGATCTAAAGGAGATTGAACATGATTTTTTTCAAGTTCGAGAAAAGTAAAAGTTATTGTTGCACCATTACGAAATTACATTGAATAATAGCTCAAAATATCTCTAGAAAGTATAAAAACTTGAAAATGACTCAATGCCAATTCTTATGGTCAGGTCTTCATCATGTATTCATTATTTAAATTGAGGTGGTCTTGAATAGAGAAGAGAGTCTTCTTTTTCCAACATCATAAATAAATTATCTAGTTTGGTTCCCTTACCTTTTCTTCTCACTTAGTAATCATTAAGCTTTCATAACTTTGAAGTTTTCTTAGTATGAAGGTCGATTCCGAATTGTAGTTTTTTTTCTCTTGTGGGTATTTTTCTTATTTATATTGTTCCCATAATCACCATCCACGTCCTTAAATGGACAAATGCATTTTAATTTCCCATATATTATAACATTTTGTTTAAACATATTTATATATTTTGAAAGGTTCCACATAAAACTTCTAGGAGTTCATGTCTAGTGTGATATTTTGACTTTGAGTTATAAGCTTATTATTGCAAGTGTGTAACTCTTTCATCCCTATGAGTTTAAATGCCATTTTTTTAAGTTCTCCGCAAATGCGTTCCATGATTATTTTCATCTATCCAAATGTATGATTATTTAATTATAACTATGTTGGAAATTAATGATATTTAACTTTATTCATGTTTGTATGAATGTTTATATCATATCATTGTGAATATCTAAGGCCCAATCTTATCTTAGGGCCTTTATTTTATGTATTTTTAATTATATATTCTCTATTAAATAGGAGTTTTGCGTCGATAAAGATGTGGGGGAAAGTCTTTCCCTCAAATTTTATCCCTGAGAGGTTAACCAATCCCAAAAATCAACACCTGCATACTCACTCTCATCCACCAAAAGAAGATAGTAAAATCCATTGTTCCTCGAAATAAGTTGTTATAAAGTAACTAGCTCACAATGTGTAGGCTAAAGAAAATGGTGCAATAGAGCTAGTAGGAATGGAGTCAATGTTTGCAATGGATGCTAAGAAACTAAAAGTTCCCATTAAAGATGGGTACATTCTAGCACCCATGTTCCTAGTGGCCTTTCAATAAAGGGGCCATAGATCCCATGGATACAATCATGTCAATTCGAAAGTAAGATAAATGAACAATTGTTAAATTCTTTCCTTCATGAGGAAAGAAAAGAACCAAATACCATTGAAACCACAACTATCATAGTGTATTTCCAACTAAGTCTTGGAAAAAAATTATTGTCTAGATTAGCATCGACTACTTCCACTTCAATGGGAATGGTTTTACCCTTGCATTTTATAGGAAAAGAGTGGAGATTCATCATGTGGACTAAATGAATGATCATCAAACATAGTTAACAATGTAGGAGATTGAACAATATCACACGAGCCATTACAATTCCAACATGACATAGACATGACACATTTTGAAGCACCCTCATCCATGACCATCATAAATATAGTCTTAGAAAAATAAACCACTTGGATGTAAAAAGTAGTATGATAAGGAAGTAGGGCTTCACATTCATAGTGTCAAACATGATCATCAAAGGGTTAGAAGGATTGACAACTCTGATAGGTAATAGCAACACATTGCACTATGTTGGACACAATTGGAGTACCTCTAAAGCTGGCATAGTGTATGGTACTTGGGCTAAGTATTCAATAACATAATAACTTTGAGAAGCTTGAGAATTTAGGGTCAACATTTGGAGCACACCTTTTGATATGCATGAACTTTCTTCTACCATAGTTTTCTCTATATGTAGAGGGTTTAGCAGTTTGGAAGCTTCCTTCCCTTTGGAGGTAGAATCAACAACATTGTAATTACGAGCTCTAGTTTGAAGGTTCATCTTAGCATTACACATATATACATTTTACTAAATGTCATCTTGATCTGGACCACCCTAGTTGTCCCCTTGTTGAAGTATAGAGTTTCTAAAAGCTCCAACAATTGATTTTGAACTTGGGGAAAGGATTAACAAGTATAAAAGATTGTTATGTGGCACCTTGCTATGCCAAAAATCATTGAGCTTCATCCATTTTTGGGCATTGATGGGTCACATGGCCCTCCTTACAAATTTTGCAAGGAACTTTTACTTTCATTTTTTCCTTCTTTTACCCACCAACATTATTAATGTTCTTACTTGTATTAGTATTAAACCCACCTCCCTTCTTATTGTATTTATTACTCTTTTTCTTTCCTCTAGGTTATTGGTTACCCTTTAGATTGGAGCACTAAAGAGTGTGCACATCAAAAGTTTGGGTAGAGGCAGAAGTCATAAAATGAGTCTGGCTAAATGTAGGTAGATGCAAAGATATCTACTTCATTTGATTTGCAATCAAACTTATAATAGAATTATCAACAATGTCGACCATGACATCATCATGTGGCCGTGTCATTGGTTTGGGAGAATCAATGCTCAATTGTAGTGCATTAGGTTTACATGGGTTGTTAATGGAAAACTTGTGTATGCATGCACTTTGCTTGAAGAATACAAAATTGTTACCATAACTATTAGTGGCTAAATTTGTTCCTATATTACTCATATGGTCACTAGTTCATCCTTATCATTTACAATCTTAGCATTGACCCTATCATATTATAGAAATTGGACATATCTCTCCAATGTATAAATATCATGTTTCATTCCACGAAGGGGGCAAGCGAATTACTTTTATCCATGCTAGGGAAATTTTAGGAGCTAATAATTCGGAAGTGGGCTAATTTTCCTTTCTTTTTCCAAGAAAAACAAAGATTCATTAATTTCTATCTTTTCTAAAATTGATTTGCCCAAATTTTATAGTATAAAATATTTTACCTTAAATTCACAAAAAGATTACAAAGACAAATTTGAATACTTTTACAAAAATATCATGAGACATTTTATGGTTTACATATTAGAACCAGTAAAATTAATAAAAAATTCCAAACCTTAAAACATTTTCATCATTCAAATTTTCTAATTCATATTACTTTATCCATAAATATTTTGATTTCATTTTGTACATAAGATGGGATTTGACATTTTCCCATTTATCATCAGCTAAATATCTATGCATAATGGTATTTTGCATCCATAACAATAATGGTTTTCTCTGCCTCACAAAGCAACAAGCTCCTCAATAACATAACTATGGTGCACTTTCACATCATAATATAATAACGTAGATCCCATTCTATCCATAAATATTCTAATGTAATAAGTACATGTGATTTGATATTTTCCCCTTGATCATGCGCTAAAATATCTATGCATAGTGGTATTTTGCATCCATAAGAACAATGGTTTTCTCTCACTCACAGAGTAACAAGGTCTTCCATAGCATAATTATGGCTTTCACATCATAATATAATAACGTAGATTTAACCTCTCTATATTCCTTGATAACTACTTCCAAATACATGTGAACTCTAGTAAATAAGGAATCGAATTCCACCAAATAAATGATTAGACAAGTCATCGAATTCCACCTAGTAAAATATTTGATTAGATAAGGCATCAGATCCCACCTGATGAAATATTTGATTAGATAAGGCAGAAGATCCCACCTAATATCATAGCGGTTAGACAAGATTAGGTTTCCTTAAGTGGAATCACATTCGATCTTCTTCGGAGATTGGATTCTGTGGGCTGCAATATTTTCCAATAACGGAATAATGACCCTTAAGTTCTCTTTAAAAACACTTAAGTCCATTCGAAATTCTTACAAACATGCAATTTTTAACTCGCTCCTTATTTAAATAAATAAGGATAAAATGTCCATATAGCAAAGGAGTTGTTTTTAATTTGAATTTTTAAAGTTTTTGGTAGATTTTCTGGCCAGAATTTAGTAGAACAATTTGAGGTGAAACCTTGATTTTTGTTATTTAAACTGGTTTCTTGACTGCATATATGGATTCGGCACCCTGAAAAACCCTAAGAGCACTTCGATTATGCAAATTTTAACAATCAAACTAGTAATTTCAATCCATTTCTATTGGATTTTATACCAATAAAATCGATTTTTTTTCAAAAAATCACATTAAAAACAACTCGAAATAAAAAAACATAGTGATAATATCTACTACACAAGTCAGAACTTTATGTCAAAGTTATACTTTGCGCAAAGAGAAAAATTCAATAAGTTCAAATTTTCAAAGTATACCATCATATACTTATTTATTACCATCAACCTAACATGTAGTTGATACTATGATAGTGGATGCAACTAACATCCAATTGATAATCTCACAGTGGATGCAAACAAACTTGGTTATAGATATGGTTTTCTAGTTGCTCCTAATTTATGCACCTACATATCACTAAGATGGTTGGAATAATATTGTTTTTATTGTCTTCTAAAATAATTCATGCTATGTAATGTTTCTTAGGTGTCTGAAATGTTGTTGACATTCATATTATCAGAGATTTATGTTGATATAATCAAATGTTTAACCAAGTAAGTGATAATACGGGTTTTTTAAAAGAAGTATTTAGCATTTAGTGGGTGGTTGAAATTGCTAATTTGATCACAATATTCTCATCATGCTTCCTTGTTATACTGGTTACTAAAGCAGATCCTATCTCATGCTTAGGAGATATGAATCAATGTAAACTTAGTCAGCTTCTAATTGAGATTAGCAAGTAGAACTAACACTTAGCTTCTAATTGAGATTAGCAAGTAAAACTAACACTATGAGTTGAACCTGGTTTCTTATGATTTCCATATTATAAGTAGTGATTAGATCTAATCATGTTTCCATAACATAGATACGGTGAGAGTTATCAGCTTTCAAATTGCTAATTTGATCACAATATCATTATTGTGATTTTAAAATTTCAAAGTTGAAAATTAGCATTTATGTTTTGTTTTTTTTTCATTTAATTTTTATAATAGTTCAAATTGTTAATTTGGGCAAAATATTATCATGAGTTTGATTTTTGTTTTATAATTTAATAATTTTATGCGAAATCCCGTAAAGTTCTCAATTAATATTAAACAAAAAACTATAAAATTCTTAATGGATATAAAAAATAAATATTTATTTTAAAATATAAATTTAAAATCATGGTTTTAGAGAATAACATAATATATATAATATAAACAACCAAACTATTACAATACCGAAAAAAAATAATTCGTGTAATCTGCTTTATACAATGATCTGCTAAGAAAATATTGTTGGAGTACCCCTATAGACGCCAGAAAAAATTGGTGTATCTCATTTTTCCTTATTACATGTGACAGAATATGTATTCTCAAATAATGGGATTGGTGTTGGAGTGGGTGAAGAGTATGTGAAATTGTCTTACAGGGTAATGTTATACTTTACTCTTATTTAAAATTTAATGTAGTTATGGTTGTTTTTAACTTTAATTCACATTTAATTTTTAATTTTTTTGGTTTGTTTTAGAATTTATATATATTATATATATATAATATATATATATATATATAAATTTTTTATAATATTAAATAAATAAAAGTTAAAAAAAAATTTAAAAATAGGGACAATAAAAAATTAATTTTTAGTGAAAAAAAAATCATAATTTAATAATGTTAGGCAAACAAAAAATTGGTATGTGTTTTCTTTTAGCATTTGGACATTAAATTATTCTCAGTAATAAGGTGATTTATCTCATCAACCCGCGAGTTAAGACAAATGCAATTGCAAAAATTTTTAAGCATTTTCCTTTCTTTGTTTGCTTAAATGAATACAAGTCATGAAATGTTTAAGTAGCAAATATGCATTTATATAGTAGATATGCATTGTTTAACGCATTCACATTTTCAACGTGCACATGTTATATAATGTAGCGTGCGTTATGTAATGTCTAATGTTGATGATTAGGTAGCATGCACAACCATCCCTCATTATTATCTAAATTATTTATAAAATAATAGGGACCCTTTTAAGATTTTCTTCAACTTTATTCATTTAGTTTTTATTTTGACATGATTGTAAAGATTCAACTTTATTTTAAATTTGTTTGTTAAATTTTCATTAATTCTTATTATAATCAATTTTTAAATGTTTTTATAAGTTTCCATAATTCGTCTCAATGGTTTTTCCTTAGCAATTTCATCTTAATTGATTTATGGTTTTGTTCATTTGGAATACTCAAATTCATAAGGAAAGATCTTTTAAATTTGTATCTAAAATCAATTGACAATTTGATAAATCAATTGATTTAAGTATCAGATACATTCGAATAAAAGTATCAAGATTTAAGAAAAACCTTAATAATTACCATTATAATGATCTAGATACTAGATGTCATCAA
The DNA here is from genome assembly GCA_000404065.3 of Pinus taeda. Taxonomy (NCBI): domain Eukaryota; kingdom Viridiplantae; phylum Streptophyta; class Pinopsida; order Pinales; family Pinaceae; genus Pinus; species Pinus taeda. Next base: position 152,167 of record APFE031583131.1, on the reverse strand, counting down.
TGTATCCAAATCCGAAGCAAACTTATTGCAACGTCATTAGAACTCACTAGATATCTAAATATTGGATAATATTTGAAACTTCTTAGTTTTTACCATTTCTTTTCAATATGTAGTTGTTGGTAGTATGAGATTTTGAGGTTTCATACAATTGGTCAGTTATACTGATGTATTTTCCAATATATATATTGGTGGCTTATATTATCTCTTTAGGATTTTATATTTGGATCTCGAACGAGCTCAACCATTGTCATTTTGTTATATCTAGATGCCAAATACTAGATAACATAATTTATATGGATATGCATCCATATATGAGAAGCTTGCTATGTGCAACTCATTCAATTGTTTTGAATGCCAAATAACTTACTCCAAAATAATATGTATCAAGATATGGGAGGTGTCTTATCAAGATGCATTTGAATGTCCTAGATGTCGATATATTGCATTATTGATTGTATCCATATCTATAGGATTTCCCATTAACACTATTGATATACCTCATGTTTGGGTAAACAAGGCATTCCAAACATGATGAACACCTTCAATAACCACTCACACAACTAGGTCAAAATCACAATGCCAATATTTTTACATGGTTAAAATCCTTTGAGAGGGAAACAATCCATGGCCCCAACCAACACAACCACTTGCAACAATATTATTAATGCAAAATAAAATGTTTTACACAAGAGAGTTCTCACAACTGATCATTAGGCATGACCCTCACGCCATTTAAATAGAGATCATGGACCAATTGGGTGCAAAGCCACAGATCAATAGCCATTATTATTTAGGAGACTATGAGTTCTTGGATCACTCTATGTCTAAAACCTATTATGATTGTCAGATTACAATGCAACTAATGCATACTAAAGAAACACACTTTTATCTAATAGACACATTAGACAAAGTTGAACTTAACCAACTCCTAAGTGTTTAAATATCCTAACACCCCCCCTTAAGAAAAGCTTGGGATAGGATTGAATGATTTACAAAGGTGACATAATAGGAGAAGGAAGGAGGCATTAAAACTTATCCCCCTTTAATGATAACTTCCTAAACTCCTAACATACATTGAAGTTTAGAAACATTCACTTCTGTAAGAGATTTTGTGAAAATGTCTTCCACGTGATCTTTTGTAGCGAAAAAGTGCAATTTAATAACTTGATCATGAATAAGTTTTCTAATGAAGTGCATTTGTAGCTCATTGTGTTTGTTGCATTGATGTTGAATTGGATATTTTTTGAGTTTGATTGCACTCTGATTTTCACACTAGGGGCTGGTCAGATGTTGCTATTGGAATCCAAAATTTAAAAGGATATGTTTCCACAAGGCTTCTTGGCTTACATTAATTGTTGCTTGGTACTCTACTTCTACTAAAGAAAGAGTAATAGGCTATTTATGTTTACAAGCCCAAGTGACAAATTTGAGACTAAGACTAAAAACATAACTTGAAGTATATTTTCAATCATCATGGTCACTAGATCAATCTAAATAAGTGGAACCAATGAGAAAATGAGTCCCCCCATGAAATGTAATGCATCCCAAACTAACATGTACTACGAATATATCGAAGTATTAGTTTTACTAGTTAATAATGACTTTCATGTGGAGATTGCATATACTAGGAAACAATACCAACATCAAAGGAATTATTAGGATGAGTATGAGTCAACTATAAGTGGCTACTAAATAACTCACAATACAAAGTGGCATCAACTTTAGGTGTAGTGCAGGTAGCAATAAGTTTGACTCTAGAATTAAAGGGAGAAGGGGTTGGTTTACAATCTTCCATGTGAAAAAGATGAAGAAGGTCGCATGCATACTTAGATTGGGAAAGAGACATTATTTCTTTGGTTTTCAAGACACAGAAACAAAGCAAAAATGTAGATATTGTGAGTCTATCATTTTGAACTTCTTTTGAAGGCTTGAATTCAAAGGGTTAAAAGTTTAGGGTCAATACCAATGAGGATAAAGTAATAAACATAAATAAGAAGTATTATGAGATGGATTCCTACCTTTTTTGGTGTAGATAGTGGGGTCAGAATGATATTTAGAGAATACATTGTCAAGAAGAAAGTTATCCATTTTTGCATGCTAAGCTTGAGGAACTTATTTGAAATCATACATATATTTCTTAAGGTGGAAAACAAGGATGGAGTCACTTTGAACATAGTTGCGAGGTTGTTCTATGTAGATTTATTCTTGTACATCCACATGCAAGAATGCAGATTTAACATCCATCTGATGGACGTCCCATCCACGCGTAGTAGAAAGGGTGAGAAAAAGGTGAATGGAATGCATTTTGGCATCAAGGGAAAAGGTCTAATTGTAGTCACTCCCTTCATCTTGAGAGAATCATTTAGCACCTAATTGAGCCTTATGTCTTTTAATACTTCCATTTGATGCATACTTAGTTATGCATATCCATTTACATCTGACAAGTTTCTTCCTTTTTGAAGAGGTATAAGTTCCCAAGAATCATTCACCATCAAGAAAGAATATCCTTCAATCAATGTTTCTTCCCAATATGGATTTGATAAATCTTTTGCAAATATTTTTAGATCATGAGTTTCATAAACTTGATCCAAAAGATAGGAGGATCATTATAACTATTAATGAGTATGGGATTGATCTAAAGGATCATCGAGTGCTTCTGATGTTGAGCATACCCATTTTGGAAGTTGTGGTGTTGGTGCAAGTTCATGTTCAATGGACTCATCTAGAGTAATTTGAGCAGGGAGAGATGGATTTTTCATCCTTGGTGTCATAATTTGAAGAAGAAACCATAATAGGAGGAGAAGGTGGCACAAACATTGAAGATGGCTCATACAATTGTAGAAATTCCTTGTCGATTCATACCGCAGATTGTAATATGCTTAAAAAATTGACTTGAATCTACTCTACTCATCAGTGGAAACAATAAACGATTGATGAAACCACGAAGCATAAAAGAGAAAGAATTCAATCACACATAACATAATAATTTTCTGGGGAAATCCAAAACTAAAAAGCCCTACTATTTGTATATTTCATTATAAGAAAAAATGAAAAGATTACAATGCTTTGCTCAAGACAAACCAACCTCTACAAAATCTCAATCTATCTCACTGCTTCACAAAATATCTCCATCCAATACTTTACCAAACTCCTATTTCCTTGCACAGTTTCCTAAGAAATTATATTGTATTTAATTGGGAAATTCCTCATCCATAACTGCGCAATCCATCATATGGTTTCCTTTGATTGCATGCACCATTAGTTTAATTTAGATGATTTTACAACTGATAGTACATTGTCCCTGAACTCCAATCTCAACTAGGTCTTTCTCTGATCTGACATGCATGATTTAATTATGAGTGAATCTTTAGTTTACTAGTTGAGCAGTGTTGGTTACACCCCACTATTAGATCTCCCACTAATTCCTCCATCAGTTGGAACTAGTTTAACTAAATTTAACTTAGTCAAACTAAATTAAAAATTACAACTCAAAAGAACTCAACCTAGGCCCTTAAAATTTAGGAACCACTCTACATGACTCTAGATAGACTCCCAAATCGAATTAACTGAGCCAACTAAGTCAAGTTAACTTAGTTAGCTATTACAAGTTGCTATGAGAATTAGAATTAGAATTTAATTCCTAATTTAATTCAATGACAAAACTAAATTAATATTTTCTTATTGCATCTTTCAACACTACCTCTCAACAAGAAAGGGATTATCTGCTACCTTGATCTTGCCTCTATGAAACTCAAATTTTCATCTTGACAATGTCGTTGTCAAAATGTTTGCATCTTGCTCCTCTGTAGGAATGTACTGCAACAACAAGATTCTCTTATGTACACAATCTCATATTTGGTGATACTGGATGTCGATATGCTTGGATTGATCATGAAAAACTAGATTCTTAGAGAGTTTAATACACCTTTTGTTGTCATAGTAAATCATTGTAGGATCCATCTATTGACCAAACAACCCAACAAGGATCTTCCTCATTCAGATAACCTCACAAACGGGTTGACTAGCAACCATGTACTCTGCTTTTGTTGAAATAAGTGCAACTGATCTCTACTTCTTGCTGTACCAAGAAACTATTGCTAACCCAATACTGAAGATTCCGCTTGATGTGCTCTTCCTGTCAGATAGACTCCCTGCCCAATCTACATATGTGAAGCCTTGAAGCTTCACTCCCTCTGTCCATCTATACCAAAGACCAAACTGAGTGGTTCCTCTAAGGTATCTCAACACATGATTAGTTTCCTTCCAATAAAGTTTGGTTGGATTAACCATGGATTGACTAGACTAGTTAACTGCAAAACACATCTCTGATTGTGTGTTCACAAAATACATAAGTGAACCCACAAGTTGTTTATAAATAGTATCATCCACTAAGTTCACTTGAAGTAGCATCCTCCTTCCTCCAGTTACCTACTAGAGGAGTCCCCAAGGGTTTCTACTCTCCATGTGGAACTTCTTTAGAATCTCATTGGCATATTTACCCTGAGAGACAAACAGTTCCTCATCTCCTTGGCATACTTCCATACCAAGAAAGTAATGCATAAGCCACAGATACTTCATGTCAAATTATCTTGCAAGATCATCTTTGCAATATTTTATCATCTTCTCATCACTTGTTAGAATCAAATCATCGACATTCAATACTATAATCAACAATTTACCTTCAACCACAACATGGTAAAGGATTCCATCTACTTCACTTTTGGTGAAGCCCAACCCTGTGAAATAGATGTCAATCCTGGTGTACCAAGCACAGGGTGCTTGTTTTATTCCATATAGTACTCGCTTGAGTCTGCACACATGTGACTCTTTGTTGAAGGTCTCAAATCCTTCCGGCTACTCAATATACAACTCTTCCTCAATCATACCATTTAGGAATGTTGTCTTCACATCCATTTGATGTATCTTCTATACCATCTGATGGGCCTCCAAATCAGACATAAATTAAGGCCCATATGACCATCCTTCAGCACATTAAAACTCTTTTTTTGCATTAGATAATGTATTTTTAACTTTAATATGTTCATTAGGAAGGTTTATGGATAATTTCATATTTGTGCCTAATATTATTTATTTTTGTGGAATCTTGTGAGAAGATTGGGTAGATTATGAAGATTTGGAAGAGGAAATAATTTAGGGATTTGCTCCCTACTACAAGAGGATCAATATTAAATAATAAATCAAGAAAATATTCTGAAATTATTTCAGAGATTCTAGAGCTCCAATGATTGAGAAAATATAGGAATGTCTTCACTGTCACTTAATGCAAATTTCGAGTATTGGGAACGAGATCCACTATTTGAGGGTTTTTTGTGGGGAAAGCTTCCTCCTTTCATGGGGAATAATTCCTAATCATTTTGTATAAGTACCAAGTTGAAATTTCCTCTAGGGGTGGATTTTTCTTAGTCTTCTTGTGGAGATAACTCGTATTTTTGTAGCTCCACTTTCATTTCTTGCAGGGATGTAATTCTATTGATGAAGATTGGTGCCATGTTCAGATTATAAATCTTGGTCTCCTTCATAGGACTCTGATTTTCATTGGGCTTGGACATCTAGGAGCCTTAGACCCCTTTTGTATCATTTAATTTTCTTTTTTTCACTCCTTATTCACATGCATCTCTTGTTCTTGTCTTTTTTCTATTTATGCATTTAGTAGTAATGATTTCTTGTTGTAGGATTGGGTTAAATGGTTGAAGTAAGTTATTTTGTAGGATTAAAAGCATAATTTCATCATTCTAACAACTTTTTAAGGTCATATTAATCATTGAGCTGCTTGGATAAGTTTGCTTATTCCCAAATCTAGATTTCTGGAAGTCCCTTTTGGCAAATAACATTAAATTTATGCTATTTTTTAGAGCATGCTAATGATCTTCAATTGAGTTGATTATGCTTTCACTAGATCACAAAAACATTCTATTTAATAACAAAATTTACCCCATTTCATTTTCACTTTATTAGGTTAGACATTTGATAGATTTACTAGCTCACTAGTTCTCGAATTTCTAGATTTTAGACCAATAATTTTCTGCTATTTTTTAGCATGGGTTAACATAGGTATTTTTGAGTGATTCCACTTTTAATGGAGTTCTAAGACACCCTTGTCAATAAAAAAAAAATTCCCATTGAATTTGGATTTTATTTTCTTGGTCATTTGATGAATTATAACTTTCTGTAGTAAAACTGTAACATCTTGTAGTTTCGTGTAGTACTCTTCTAGCATGTATATACTTGCCCATATTTGCTCAAAAAGATTAGTTTTGGTCTCTTAGGGTTGAATCATGACCCCTAGGATCTAAATCAATGGTTGAGGAGGAATAAACACCAATTATGACATTCCTTTTTATAATGTAGATTAGGCTTGTTTATTTGAATTCATGCTCTTAGGATTTCAATTTCAATTTGTTGTTCTTGCGTAGGATTAATTTATTTTCCAAGGTAAATTTTCCATTTATGAAATTAGTTTAGGATTTGAATTCCTTACATTCACTCCATTAAATAATGACATCAAAAGAAGGACACATTGTATGTTGCACATATGGTGTCGATAACTCTTAAGTTTGTACAAACCCTGGGTTAAGAATTAAAGTTGGTAGCCTTGGGAGTTGCAACATTCTTGTTGCAATACCGAGGCTCATCATTTTTTGGCACTGTTGGCGGGGAGGTGTCAAAGTATGCATTGTTTTCTTCCCTAGTTGATTCATTTCTTTTAATTTTTTCAAAATAAAAATAAAAATTCATTAGGCATCTTTCATTTCAAAAAAATAAAATTTCATTGCATTATTGTTTTCATTCAATCATAAAAACAAAAAACCAAAAATTCTCCAACACCAAACTCCACCCCCCTCGCCCAAACATTTGATCACGTGGTGCAGTAAGAGCCACATCACCATTCATTTTTGTAGGTATAAGAAGAAGAGGTGACAAATAAGGTAGAAGAAATGGATGGAGATGATGACAATGAAAAAGATCTTCTTGGATTCCCCATTCAAGACACTAATGTCAGTATGCATATGAAGAACATCCCTCCATCGTTTCTTCCCAACTTCCATGGTATGGGGTTAGAGGATCTAGAAACCTTTCTCTTTGAATTTGAAATTGTTTGTAGATCTTATGGTTACTTATTAAAAAATAAAAAATTGACTTTGTTCGTGGAAACATTGAAAGATAAAGCTCTTAAATGGTTCATGAGTTTAGGGGCTAATTGAATAAGATCATGGAATGATATGCAAAAGATATTTCTAGAAAAATTTAAAGATCATGATATTAAAGAAGAAATATTTAGAATGAATAAAAAATAAGATGAGAGCGTTGAGGATCTAATATAAAGGTTCATGTATAATGTTAAGAGGGAAAAAATACATCATTTAGGATCTGACACACTAAAAACCCTCTTACTTAGAAAAATTAGGGATGAAAGGATTGATCTCCTTGATCTCATGAGTAGAGGTGATGTATACCAATTATCATTTGAAGTAATTTGTGAAACATGAAAACACATATCAAGAGGAAGGGTGAAAATAAGTAAATCAACATCAAGATTGGTAAGTCAAGCTAAACTTTGAAATTTGCTTGATAACTTTAAAACATAAATTTTTAGCAATCTGATGCAGGAGCATTCAACCCAAGAAAAATCATTGTACTTTAGTAGACATAGGGGATCATGTGTTTTAGAGAAGTTAGTGTAGTAAGTGTTGAATTAATGTAATATTTAGGCTTTTGAGTGGGTAGAATAGGAATTAATTAGATGTGTGAGGTTGTTTGTAAATGCTCTCTAATAAAGGAGAACATGAGTGGCTAATAATGATGAGAGTGTTTGAAGTCAATTATAAATCTCTAGGTAGTTTCATGATTGGAGGAACTAGAGAGAGTTCTTAGGAATTAAATGAAGTTAGAAGTAGACATAGAGGATTTAGGAGTTAGTTTAGTAGATTTAGGATTGGAACCAAAATTAGTTCAAAAGAGCCTTTCTAGTATAAATGTAAGCCTACGATTAGAGTGAAGGAGGAGGAGGCCACTGATACTGAAGATAAGGCTTCTAAGAGACAGAAAGTCGCAAATGTAATCATTTGTTTATACTTATATATACAAAGGTTTATTCCTAACTGTGTTAGTGAGTGGAATGAGTATTTAATGAACAAATTACATGTAAGTTGTGAATTCATAGGTTCTGTAACAGAAGGTTGCAGGAAGAGTTCTGTAGATACGTTGAGGAGAGAATGACTCAGAGGAATCATCACGGGTCTTAGAATCCAATTGAAGAAACATAGTGAAGCTCTGGAGAGAAGTAGCGAAGTGAGAAGTCGTAGAGGAGTTAAGCTCAGAGAAGTTTAGCAGTGGAAGTGGAAGAATGAAACCCTTTGAAGAAACCTGAACCACATAGGAAACACTGAAGAAACAACGAAAGTCATAAAGGAAAGGACAAAGGAAGAAGTGAGTCATTGAAGCATAAGTACTATTGGATCTTATAGATCAATAAGGAGGTGCAAGCGATAAGGAATGAGAACCATCGATCTCATAGATTGACGGCCATCGAATGCTGAAGGAGCACAGAGGATAATCAACAAAGAGCAGTTTGCAAAGGCAGGAAAGTGGATTTCAGGTGGAAGAAAGATCGTAAGTGGTATTCTTCTGTTTGACTCCGATTCCATTCATAATGCGACACGTAGTAGAGAAATGGAGAGGGGAAACCACTTTATTGGGTGGTTACATGCCATACTTGTTGGCTATCCGAAATCATCATGAACTGTCTGATCCTTTAAGTCCAGATAAATGGTCAGCAAGTGTCATGCAAGTTTACTTGATCGGAACTGATAGGGTTATACAGGAACTGTTAATATGTTTTGAGTTCCAGAGGTTAATCGCATATTGGAGGAGATGGGGAACCATATATTAATGTGACCACGGACTATGGCAATTTCTATTGCGATTGCGAAAAAGTAAACCTCGTTAAATGTGCCAAGATCGTACCAAGGCGGAATAGGTATGGTTTGCATATATTTCCTTCGTAAATGGTTATAAAGGGATTAAGCGCGGATATATGGGGGTTTATATATAAGTCCAACTTTATCAAAGGATAGAATGTTTTATGTGCTAAATATATGTAACCAATAGTCAAGGAGGAAATGTTATATATATATGTGGTTAAAGGGTTAGCTAAGGTTAACAAGGGTTAATGAAGGTTATGAGAAGTTTTGGAGTCCCGATAGGAAGAATTATAATGAAAGGTTAAAAAAAGGTAAAGGAAGGTTAAAGCGAGGTGATTGAGTTCCGTTATAAAGGAAAAGGTGGGTTAATGATTAGACTTGGTTAGTCTATAAATCATTCTGCATGAGACTATTAAAGGGGACCTTAACCATATTTAAATGAATATTTGACTCCTTTGAGAGTTAAATACCTAGGACAAATGTGTTTATGCATGGTACATGCATACTGTGGGTGTAAGTGGGGGTAACCTTGACATCATTCAGTATCAGAGGCAAGTTGTAATTGAAACAATTGGTGTTAAAACAGAACAAAGAAATTCTACGTAAAAGAATTGAGAACAAAGTTATGTGTCAAAGATGTTTATGCAAGAAAGGAAGGATTAGATTCTAATCTGACAGAAGTAGGCACACAGAAGTGATGTGTAGTAGAACTTGTAGATGCAAGAGACAAAGGACAATCCATTCAAGGTATCAGTGGAATGGTGAAGCAAGATCATGCTGAGATCTTGAAGATGAGATGATATGTTCTATTTTTATTTGATAATTTCTATTTATACATTGATATGCAAGTGACAACATAAGAAGGTGTGAAGGTTGTAGCAATCTAGAGCAAGGAGTGCTCAACTAGTTCCAAAGGAAAGAACTAGAGATATGCTAAAAGACTGAGCTCAAAGGAGATAAGCTTAGTGAGGCATATGTAGCAAGAAGGAGACTTGTTACTACAAAGGTATTGTTGCAACTCACAAAGATAATTCCACAAAGGATGTGGGTAGAATTACCAAGGTAATGAAGGAAGCTGGTAAGACTTTCTAGGTGAAAGAAGAGGTGGTCAGAACCAAGTATTTTGTTGTGATTGAAATACAAGAGGAAAGTTGTGTTCTTGAGAAGTGCAGATGAGTTGAAGCCTAGAAGAAGCAGAGATAAGTGCTCAAAGGAGGTTCCAGAGACATAGAACCAAGGGCTTGCCAAAATACCAAGTACATAGGAAAGCTTGGTGAGGTAAGTTGCAACAAGGAGGACTTATTGTTGTAGAGGCTTTAATGCAGCTCATAGTGAGTAAGTGATGAGCTCATGAATATAGAGAAGAAGAAGATGGCTACTGATAGTGATAGTAGAGGTTCTGAGGAAGTCCACAGTAGAAGAAATATGAAGAAAGAGGATGCCAAGGCAAATGGAAAGAGGATGAGTCAAGAGGAAATTGACAAGGAGATTACAAAGTTAAAAGAACAACTCGATGCATTAAGGAGAATACTTGAGGTTGGGTCTTTAGGAGGAAGCCAGTGAAGTGGCATAAGTTGCAGAGAAGGTGACAATAGAGGCAAGTAAGGTGGCTGATGGAAGAACTCAAAGAAGCTGAGTTGGAAATGAAAATGGAAGTGTCCATTTGTGAAGTAGAACATGGTGAAGTTCTGAGGGAAGATGAAGACTTGAAGACTGAAACTTTAAGTGAGGCCAAAGTGTCACATGGTTTTAAATCTAAAAATTTGTGTATGTTTACAGGTGAAACATGTAAAGAAGGAAAATTTGTTGATATTGTCATAAAGGAGGAAGAAGACAAGCAGAATCTAAATTCTGTTTTGGAAGAAGATGAGATAGATAGGTCTCATATACAGTTGGGGAAAGATATCAAGCAAGCAAGTGAAGGTCTTGAGGACATTGAAGAGGAGACCATCAAAGAATTTCTGAGTCATAAAAAGAACTTGGAATAGCAAGGAGATATGATGGCTGAAGCATCAAGTGAAACCATAAGGTCATATGTTTTTAAAACTGATATTTTGTGTATGATGGCAAGTATTGCAAGAGAAAAGAAACCTTTTGAAGATATCTTTAGAGTAGATGAAGATCTAGAAGAAAAAGGTGACAAAGAAAACTTCTTAGAAGAAGAAGAATTTGACAGCATACAAAAGAAAAAGTCTATGGATGAGTCTATAGAAGTTGTCATAGAGATGAGGAATCAGGATCTTATTCTAATGAAGAATGAAGGAGTATTGTCTTAGAAAGGTAATCAAATTAGTTTGATTAATGTTATTGATGAAAAACAAATGTAGGAGAATATTAATGAAGATGATGAGACAAGGATAACTTTGGGAGAAGAGTTACAAAGGGACAACAAGGCAAAATGTAATTAAGAAGAAGGACATCTACTGATAGATGTTAAGGAAGAAGAAGTTTATGAAAAAAACTTAGCAAAGGGAAAAAGGACATCTTATGATTTATCAATAACAAAGGAAGGTATGGAAAATTGTGTGAAATTTTCAAATTCTACTCCAATTGAAATTATTGAGTTATATAGAAAATTAGACTTTCAAAGAAGGGAAATGGAGAAATAGAGGATAGATGTTTAAGATAGATTGCTAAAAAAGGAAGACAAAAGAATTGTCATGAATGACAATCATAAGAAAAAGGAGATGGTAATGAAGGTTTAGCAAATTGACACTACAAAAGAAAGAGTTCACTACAGTGGACAAGAGCAGAGATATATTATTGGAAAAGATGATATGGGGGAGAGACTAGTTGACAGTCTCATGAGTTCTTTTGAGAATTTAAAACAACATACTGATGTGCTGATAGAGGAGAAAGAAATAGAGCAGTAAACTGAACTGTTGCCAAAGGAATATAAGGCAAAAAATCCTTATGTTTTTTATTTTAACAAGTGTTTTGTGAGTGTAGGTTTTGTTGTAGATGATGAAGAAAATTTGGCATAGATGAGCAGCCAAATAAGGATGAAAGAAGAAGATTTTGTGGAAGAATTCAATACATGGAACATAGATGCTCAATTGCTGGAGAGAATGCTGGAAAGTCATGATTCAGTACAGACATAAATAATCATGAAAAAGGGTAAGGATGAAAGGGAGGTAGTAAGCATAGGAGACAAAGCAAAAGTTGGAACAAGAGCAAAAGTAGAAGAAAAAGTAAACCATAAACTACAAATTGAAAGTAACCAATAGCAGTTTGAAGAGTTAGTGGATAGCAGCAACAACTTGAAATAAAGAGAAAGAGGAAACAGTAAGAGGCAGAGTATGGACCAGTCCAAAGATGTGCTGGAAAAAGAAATTGAAGAATTGTGGCATCTAATGATGAAACAGACCATAGGGAGGAAAACGATAGTAGTAGGAAGCATGATTAATCAAAATTTGAACTTCATTGACAAGGAGAGGAAGATGGAATAGAAAATAGAAGACATACAACAGAAGCAAAGGTGCAGAGCTTTCAGACAGTTACAAACTAAAGTTTGGAACCCTGGAGGTTTCTATCAACACCTGAAAACACATGATTAGGAGATCATGAATATTTTCTACTTTGGGAGTCTAATGAAGGAAAATTCAACCCAAGGAAAATCATTGTACTTTAGTAGCAATAGGGGGTCATGTGTTTTAGAGAAGTTAGTGTACTAAGTGTTGAATTAATGTAATATTTAGGCTTTTGAGTGGGTAGAATAGGAATTAATTAGTGGTTAATAATGATGAGAGTGCTTGAAGTCAATTATAACTCTCTAGGTAGTTTCATGATTCAAGGACCTATAGAGAGTTCTTAGGAATTAAATGAAGTTAGAAGTGGACATAGGGGATCTAGGAGTCAGTTCAGTAGATTTAGGATTGGAACCATAATTAGTTCAAAAGAGCCTTTCTGGTATAAATGTAAGCCTACAGGCAGAGTGAAGGAGGAGGAGGCCACTAATACTAAATATCAGACCTGTGAGAGACAAAGAGTCTCGAATGTAATCATTTGTTTATACTTATATATACAGAGGTTTATTACTAACTGTGTTAGTGTGTGGAATGAGTATTTAATAAATGAATACATGTAAGTTGTGAATTCATAGGTTCTGTAACAGAAGGTTGCAGGCAGAGTTTTGTAGATACGCAAAGGAGAGAATGATTCAGAGCAATCATCACGGGTCTTAGAATCCAATTGAAGAAACAGAGTGAAGCTCTGTAGAGAAGTAGCACAGTGAGAATTCACAAAAGAGTTAAGCTTAGAGAAGTTGAGCAGTGGAAGTGGGAGAATGAAACCCTTTTAAGAAACCTGAAGCACAGAGGAAACGCTGAAGAAATAGTGAAAACCATAAATAAAAGGATGAAGGGAGAAGCGAGTCGTCAAAGCATAAATATCGTTGGATCTTATAGATCAACAAGGAGGTGCAGGTGACAAGGAACGAGAACCATCGATCTCATAGATCAACGGTTATCGAATGTTGAAGGAGTGCAGAGGATAATCGACGAAGAGCAGTTTGCAAAGGCAGGAAAGTGGATTTCGAGAGAAAGAAAGACCGCAAGTGGCATTCTTCCGTTTGGCTGTGATTCCATTCATAATGTGACACGTAGCAGAGAAGTGGAGGGGAAACCACTTTATGGGGTTGTTAAACCCCATACCTGTTGGCTATTCGAAATCTTCATGAACCGTCCAATTCTTTAAGTCCAGATCAACAATTGGCAAGTGTTGTGCAAGTTTGCTTGATTAGAACTGATAGGGTTATACATGCATAGTTAATATGTTTTGAGTTTCAGAGGTTAATCACATATTAGAGGCAATGGGGAACGATATGTTAATGTGACCGCGGTCTATGGCGATTGCGATTGCAAAAAAGTAAACCTCAGTAAATGTGCCAAGACCGTACCAAGGCAGAAAAGGTATGGTTTGCATATATTTCCTTTGTAAATGGTTATAAAGGGATTAAGTGCGGATATATGGGGTTTCTATATAAGTCAAACTTTATCAAAGGATATAATGTTTTATGTGTTAAATATATGTAACCAACGGTCAAGGAGGAAAGGTTATATATATGTGTGTGTGTGTGTGTGTGGTTAAAGGGTTAGCTAAGGTTAACAAGGGTTAATGAAGGTTATGAGGAGTTTTGGAGTTCCGATAGGAAGCATTATAATGAAAGGTTAAAAAAAGGTAAAAGAAGGTTAAAGTGGGGTGATTGAGTTCTGATATAAAGGAGAAGGTGGGTTAGTGATTAGACTTGTTTAGTCCATAAATCATTCCACATGAGACTATTAAAGGGGACCTTAACCATATTTAAATGAATATTTGACTCCCTTGAGAGTTAAATACCTGGGACAAACGTGTTTATGCATGGTACATGCATATTGTGGGTGTAAGCGAGGGTAACCCTGGCATCACAATCTAAGTGAACACACAGAAATGTTAACAATACAAAATGAGAAAAAATAAGATGTTTATATTTGTGTTGTCCATGCAGAATCACATGCTATTAAATATTTCCCCTCATTACCAAGGTTGAAGGAAATTTACCAAGAGGACAATGGAGTTAGTGAATTGTCAATGCAGTTATGTTATGTAGCTCCAAGAGGACCATGGAAGCCTATTCAATATGATATGATGCAAGAGCCTAATTCACAGTTTCAAGCTTATGCACACCCATGTCAAAGTAATTGGAACACACCCTTTCCTTAGAAATCTTGGACGTCTCAACCCCAAAAACAATATTGGCAGTAAGGTTGGCAAGGAACTTATGGGAGTCATCCACAATATCCTAAATATTTTCCTCAATATCTTCTATACCCAACTCCAGGTTATCCCTACCATTCACCTGCACCTGCACTACATCCATCTCAAATATCCATTCCAAATCAACTACCTATACCACCATTTCCAAACCCACACAATGAAGTAACTCAACCCACTTACAATGCTTAGGTACAACACTTCCAAACATCTCCTCTTGATATCATTCATCTTAGCTCAAGACAAGTATCACAAAAAAGAGATTCTCTTGATATCATTGAAGGACAACATACAAAAAAAGAATATTCAAATGAGAAGACCAAAGAATCATGGGTTGCAATTGAAAAAGATCAGACATTAGAATCAGAGGTTGGGAAGGTGCCCTCATGTTTACTATCATAACCTCTATGTGTTCAAGAGAATAATCAACAAAAAAAGAAGATCTGAATTTCATGGAAGAAGACAACATCCAAGATTATCCAAATCAGCAAGTGGACTAGGAGCATCATAGCTATATTGAAATATGGTTCCAAACAGTCACTAAGTTGCAGAAATACTCTCTTCTTCAATTATGCTTTATGCCATCAAAGTCAAAGAATTTGGTCTCTTACATTTATGTACATGTCAAAAAATATGTTTCGAGCCTACACATGATTTTATCTATCATCTAGTTATGCAAGTGGATCCATTGGAAGTATTTATACACTTGAAAATGATTTTGTTTTTTCAAGTAGAGTAGGATAGGAAAAGAAATAAAAAATGAAAAATAAGAGAGAAAATAAAATCTCAGGTGAAAACCTCCTTTGAGGCACATGAGATTGTCCCATTGATTGAAAACCTCCATGAGGCAATCAATGGATTGGAAAAAAGAGAAAAAGAGAAGATCTTAGGTGAAAATCTCCTTTGCGGTGCATACACAAACCTACTAGTTGAAAACCTCATTGAAGCAACTGGTAGGCCTATAACAAGAAAGAAGAAAAAAAGAAGAGTCTTTGCTCCATGCATCTCTCACTCATGAATGTAGGTGTTCTGCAACCTCTGCAAACAACAAAAATAGGTTAGCCACCAAAAGAAAAGTTGATCAAAAGCCTAGTCAAAGGAAGTCAAACTTGTAGTTTTTCCTCCTTGCAGATGCTCCAGAAGGACGAAAGCCATGCCAATCCATCACCCTCATATATTTCCACCATCCACTCATAATTCCTAAGATTTTACCATTCATTTTCCTTGCTGTCCTAAAATCCTATAGGAAGATCTTATAGTTAATATAACAAACAAGAATACATAGAGCAGAAAATTATTTTTCTCATATCTTGAAACCATGCATCCGTTTGCCAATCTGTTTCAAGGGGAGATGCATATGGATGATAGTAACATGCCCAAGCAATTTCAACAAATTTTGGTGCACCCTTTTTGAGAAATTGACCTCCATCACCTACAAACATTTTGGAATTTTTTCACTATTCATGCATCCATTTGCAAAGATGCTTCATAGGGAGATGCATATGGATGATGGTAACATGCCCAAGAAATTTCAACAGATTCTAATGCAGTTTTCGAGAACTTGACCTCAATCACCTACAACCATTTTTACTTTTTCTTGAGTTTCATACATCCATTGGCTAAAATGTTTTATGGGGAGATGCATAAGGATGATGGAAACATGCTCAGAAAATTTTAGGTTAATCCATTCTACCGTTTGGGAGATACGGACAAAATAAGTATGCTATAGGAGGTTGTCCTCAATTACTATAGGAAGATCCTATAGTACTACAAGATGGCTGAGAAGAAGCAACAGGAGGCAATATGATTGGAGAAAGGGGTCAACAAGTATTGTATTCTTTAGGGAATGTTGATATAGGTCCCCTAACACCACTTTCATCACTCATCCACTCCATCTAATCAAAATCCATCTTCAAATTCCACTGTGCCTTATATGAAAAAATAAAAAATAACTTTGTCATCAACTTTTCCACCACCTACACCACCTATTGATGATTTTAACCTTGTCCTTATACTCCCTATGAATTTATATCAATCCCACATGCATCAATAAGGTCTCAAAGAGGAATTAAATGGCTGCTATAGGAAGGATTCCTCCTTTAAGCAACCTACATAGTTACAATAGAACTCAACATCAATTCTTTTTTCACTCACATAGCAGAAGATCTAGCCACTTTGAGTAGCATGAAGCCATTTATGAAGATTTAAAAGGGGGTACACCCTCCTTAGGAAGCAACCTATCTAATTCACCTGAAAGATATTGAACACTGGAAAGAAAATTGCACACAACAACCTTATCAATCAAAGCATCAACAAGCTATGAAGACCTAGCAATAAGCACGAAAAGAAAATTAACACCTCCAGTGAAGCATGTATTGATCATCAACTAAGAAACAACATGCATGCCTCTCCAACAACCATCAGGTAGGTACAAGTATGCAATATTCTTGACCTCTTCTCTTGAGCATATTATAGTTAGAATTTTTTTGTCAATGCATGAGAGGCGAGGTTTTATAAGCTAAGGATGGGTCAACAGTCCCGACCACCTTCAAATAGTTAATTGCAACTAACTCCTTCACTCATGCAATGTGGACAAGCCAAATTAGGAAGGGTGATGATTTTGAGGAATGGGGACAATAGTTAAAAGAGGAAATTTGTGCAAAGGCCAAGTCACCAAAGCACTCAAATCCCTCCATCTACTTCATATCCACTATCTATCCATCATTCATCCATCCCATTTCATAAGAAAAATTAACATTTTTCAAGAACAAACCCTACACTCTGTCTCACCCTAAAAATTTCTTGAAAAAACACACACACAGCACATCTTCTCCATTTTCACAAACCTACACTACTCCCTCTGAGCCCTATCATCATCCTCCAAACCTTGTACATCATTTCTCATCACTCTGATACAATTAGAAGATCCTGAAAGAGAAGGAATGACTACTACAGGAAGGCAAAATGCTGCTACAAGAAGGAAGAAAGGAACAAATTGTGCTAAAAACCAAAATGGTAGTGCCTAAGAGAGACCTAATCAAAATAGAGAACTCCAAAGACCATTAGGAAATCATCCAGACCACAAAAGAGAAGAAGAAGGCAGCAAAAGGCAATAAGGAATTAACCATAAAATAGAACTCAAATTGCAGTGATGAAAACAGGTTTTCCAAGGGGTCTCTAATCTCTTTCTAGCTTTTGTGCAAGGCCTAAAAGATGTCATAGGAAGGGAAGAAAGGCATGGAAAAGACGGTCCAAAATGGCATTGAGGGGCATGGAAGTCAAGTTGAGGGCCTACCCTAGGCTTATACTATCATTTTTGCTCAAAACAAGTTTAAACAGGCTGCTACAGGGTTTCCTATAGTTACTAAAGGAATCGCTATAAGATATTTTAGTTTACTACATGATCTCATCTAAGGTCATTTTGAGGGTTCCAGAGGTGTCCAAATGGTGGAAAATGGTAGTAGGAGATTGGAAAAGGATGTGGAAGACCTTACCAAACTAAAAAATATTAAAGAACCCATATTTCATATAGGGGAAAAGGAAGGAACACACAAATCAAGGAGGACACTAGGGCCATGAATGAGGCACAATGAGGTCACTAACTTGCTTAGAGGATGAGCAACACTTTCAGTTGGGGGTATGATGGGCCTCCAAATTAGGCATAGATTAAGGCCCATGTGACCATCCTTTAGCACATTAAACCTCTATTTTTGCATTAGATAATGTATTTTTAACTTTAATATGTTCATTAGGAAGGTTATGGATAATTGCATATTTGTGCCTAATATTATTTATTTTTGTGGAATATTGTGAAAATATTGAACAGATTATGAAGATTTGGAGGAGGAGATAATTTAGGAACTTTCTCCCTACTACAGGAGGATCAATATTAAATAAAAAATGAAGAAGATACTTTGAAATTATTTCACAGATTCTGGAGCTCCAATGCTTGAGAAAATATAGGAATGTGTTCCCTACCATTTAATACAGATTCTTAGTATTGGGAACCAAATCCACTATTTGAGGGATTTTGGTGGGGAAAGCTTCCTCCTTTCATGGCGAATTCTTCCTAATCATTTGTATAAGTATCAAGTCAAATTTTCCTTTAGGGGTGGATTTTTTTTAATCTTCTTGTGCAGAGAACTTGTATTTTTGCAGCGCCACTTTCATTTCTTGTAGGGATGTAATTGTATTGACAAAAATAATGAAGATTGGTGCCATTTTCAGCTTCTAAATCTTGGTCTCCTTTATAATACTTTGAGTTTCCTTGGGCTTGGATATCCCAAGAGCCTTAGAGCCATTTTGTATAATTTACTTTTCTTCTTTTCACTCCTTATTCACATGCATCTCTTGTTCTTGTCTTTTTTCTATTTATGCATTTAATATTAATGATTTCTTGTTGTAGGGTTGGGTTAAATGGTTGAATTAAGTTATTTTTTAGGATTAAAAGCATCATTTCATCATTGTAACAACCTTTTAAGTTCATATTAATAATTGAGCTACTTGTATAAGTTTGCTTATTCCCAAATCTAGATTTTTGGAAGTCCCTTGTGGCAAATAACATTAAATTTCTTCTATTTTTTAGAGAATGCTAACGAGATTCAATCGAGTTGATTCCAATTTCATTAGATCACAAAAACATTTTAGTTATTAAAAAAATTTACCCCATTTAATTTCACTTGATTAGATTAGGCATTTGATAGATTTACTAGCTCACTAGTTCTCGAATTTCTAGATTTTAGACGAGTAGTTTTCTGTTATTTTTCAGCATAGATTAACAAAGGTATTTTTGAGTGATTCTACTTGGAATGGAGACCTAAGACACCTTATTTAATAAAAAAATCATCCCATATAATTTCTATTTGATTTTCTTGGTCATTCGATGAAATATAACTTCCTGTAGTAAATCTGTAACATCCTATAGTTTCTTGTAGTACTCTTCCAGTGTGTATATACTTGCCCAGATTTGCTCAAAAATATTGGTTTTGGTCCCGTAGGGTTGAATCATGACCCCTAGGCTCTAAAAAAATTGTTGAGGAAGAATACAAACCAATTAGGACATGCCTTTTTACAATGTATATTAGGCCTATTTATTTGAATTCATGCTCTTAGGATTTCAATTACAATTTGTTGTTCTTTCCTAGGATTAATTTCTTTTCCAAAGTAAAATTTCCATTTATGAAATTAGTTTAGGATTTGGTTCACTTAGATTCACTCCATTTCATCATGACATCAAAGGAAGGACACATTTTATGTTACACATATAGTGTTGATAACTCTTAAGTTTCTACGAACCCCGGGTTGATAATTAAAGTTGGTAGGCTTGGGAGTTGCAGAATTCTTGTTACAATATTGAGGCTCATCACCATATGCAATAATAGTGCTAAATATATTTGATTGATGATTACCTTTATACTAGAGAAAAGGTCTCATCACAATCAATTCCCTCCACCTGAGAGAATCATTTGGCCACAAATATGGCCTTGTGTTTCTCCACACTCCCATCTGTTGCCATTTGGATCTCACTAATGACTTATCTGTTGGTCTTAGGAGAGCTTCCCAAACACTATTTCTGACAATGGAGTCATACTCCTCAACCATGGCATCAACCCATACTAGTTTCTGCACTTCTTCCTCAAATGAGGATGGCTCAACCTCTACACTCTCGCTCATCAGAGCCATGTAGATAGTGTTTTGATCTAGTGACCTCCTTTGCCTATGCTATGATGTGGCTGCTCCCACATTCTCTCTAACATCATGCATCAATATGTCGACCTCTCTAGTGCACTTCCTTCCATCTCTAGAAGTCACTTCATGAGTGGGTGCTTCCACTCTTTTCTCATCTCCATGTGGCTACTCCATATCATCCTACAGTTCCTCCTTTGGAGCTAAAATCTCCTCATCTGCATGTAACTAGAGCTCCCTCTCAAGGGAACATCTCATATCCTTCTCTTCATCAAGCTTCACATCTCTATGAACCATTGTCATGCTGTTGGATAACACGTATACCCAATAGTTGTGAGGTGTAACAGTGTACCCAACAAATATGCCTAACTGAGTTGTTGGCTTTAGTTTTTTCTACGCATCCTTGGTAACATGGTAGTATATTTATGAACCAAAGATCTTGAAGTGTGCCACATATTTTTTCTTACCTCAAAAATCTTCTTCTAGTGTACTTGTCACGAGAATTCGATAAGGGCTTCTATTCTACAAATAAACAATTTTGTTGCATGCTTCAGCCCACAAGTGCAACAGTAGACCCTGATCATGTAACATCACTCATGTTGATCCCAAAGTACTATTGTTCTTCCTTTCAGCCACCCCATTTTGCTATGGGTTATGAGGTGTTATTAATTATCATCGAATTCCTTTTGATGGAGAGAAGTTCTTGAATTCATTCGACACATATTCTCCACCATTATCGCTTGTGAGAGCTTTAACTTTCCTGCAAGTATATTTCTCGACAAGTGATTTAAATACAAAAAATTTAGTGAACATTTGATCTTTCTTTTGCATGAATAAAATCCAACACTTATGAGAAAAATCATCAACAAATATTACATAATACATGTGCTTGGTCGCGGATGTTGTTGAGAAGGGTCGACACACATCTGAGTGAACTTGATCAAGGATCACTTGTGATCAAATGCATTTATCATGAAAGGAAGATTTGGTGTACTTCCCCAATGTACACCCTTTGCATGTGTCTCTCTACTCTAGTGTACCCTTGGGAAGTCCTGTAGAAATGTGTTGCATGATCTTCAAAGCTTCATGGTGAAAGTGACCCAATATTATATGCCACAACTCACTAATGTCTTGACTCTGTACTTTCTCTACTTTAGTGCTTAAAGTAGTGCAATATTCTACATATAATTTGTAGAGGTTCTTCATTTGAACCCCGATCCACTTCACTTGTCCCAAGGCTATGTGATGAAGGAAAACCTTTCCCTTGCTAATCACATCGTAGCCACATGGTCCTCAAACATTGCAACCGGAACCAAATTTTTCTTCAAACCTGAAAACATATATGACATATTTTAATGTGAGAGGAGAAATATACTCCATTCGAAAGGTAACAGTACTAATTTCGGTCACGCTATACCTGCCATCATCTCCCATCTCGATGTGCATCTGGAGGTCCTTCTCCTCCAAGTCACTGCATAAATCTCTATTTCCAGTCATATGGAATGAGGCTCCACTATCCAGGTACCACACACTACCCATCACCGATGTCACCATGCAAGTGATGAAGGTGAAATCCAATTAGAATTGTGAAGCAAGAGCTCCACATGATGCTCCTCCCAAGGGCTTATTATTGGCCTTCTTGTGCAGACACTTTGTGTCATAGTATCCCATCTCATGATAGTGAAAACATTTAATCTTTGACATGTCCTTATTCGTTTCACCTCGACTGGAATATGATTTGGAATGGGATGAATTCCCTTTCCCTTTCTTTGCCTTTCTAAC
Source organism: Pinus taeda (assembly GCA_000404065.3). Lineage (NCBI taxonomy): Eukaryota > Viridiplantae > Streptophyta > Pinopsida > Pinales > Pinaceae > Pinus > Pinus taeda. The sequence continues at coordinate 130,007 of APFE031583131.1, read as the reverse complement.
TAAGGCAATGTTATCCTCATCATCATGCTTGGATGAGGATCCACCACAGTTGCTCCCACTTTGGTAGCTTCTCCCTCCCATTCACTGAGTCCCGGTAGCTATGCGAGCTCTTGGGAAGTCCTAGAAGTTCTAGAAGCACCATATCATCATCAACAACTATAACATCGACACTTCCAAGCTCATCCTGACATTGGGTGAACTTGGTCAAGTACATCAGTATTGTGTCACCCTTCTTTATCTTTATCTTTTGAGCTTATCCTTCAATGCCAACTTCCTGTGGTCAATGTTGTTTTGAAATAGGTCCATCAAGGCCTTCCACATTGCAAATGGGGTTTCCCTAACATGGAGTTTCAAGACAATATGATCTCGAACTCCTTCTAGGATAATCCTTCTCGCCTTTGCCACACACTTTCCCGACTATGTCAAATCCTGAGCATCAGCTAGCTTAGGAATATCTTTGTCTATGAATTCCTTAAGCCCATTGTCTTCCAACTCTGCCTCCATCATGTCCTTCCAATAAATATAGTTCAAACTACCCTCATTTCATATTCGAGTCTCAATCCATAGAACGACATCCTGCTGGCTTTGAAGTATGATACTGCAAATTTTATTTCTCCTACAATAGACAAACTCGTATTCTCCTCTTCTATAATGATTTTAGCTCTGATACCATGTAGAAATTCCTTGTAGATTCAAACTATAGATTGTAATATGATAAAATAATTGACTTGAATCTACTCTACTCATGAGTGGAAACAATAAATGATCGATGAAATCATGAAGCATAAAAGAGAAAGAATTCAATCACACATAACAAAATAATATTTTGGGCAAAGCCACAACTAAAAGCCACAACTAAATCTTAAAACAAACCTAGTTTGAATTCTATTCTATAATGAATTAATAACATTTCTCCACAATTTTCTATTTGGAAAGAAAATTAGAGAGTCGTGATCTATCTGAACTCTCGCTACTCCATTTATCCATGTATTGACCTACTTATTTGACTGCGCCACTGGGTGATTTCCTTGATGATTTGGCTCGGGAAGATAAGAAGAGATCCATGAGGAGATTAATCCCCATCCGCCCATGTGCTTCTTTTCTTGGCTGGCATACTCAAATTCGAAAAACCATGGAGATAGCTGTGGAATCATGAAACAACTGCAGAATCGTATCAATTTTGTAGTTATTGCAATATTTTAACTTAATCATAAGGCACACTAATAAATATGAAAAATAAGACATTTCAGTATCTTACGATGTAAAAATATATAGTTTATTGCTTTATTTGAGTTGATAGCGATGATGAAAAGAGGAAAATGGATGAAAAGAGTGTAAAAAACAAAACAGTCATGAGACTCTACATTCCCCCATGCTAAGGTTTTTGCATGTCCTTATGCAAAACACAAAACTAATGTCTCCTATTTAATTACTGCATTTCTTTTGAGACCTCTGCAAGTTCATCCAACTTCATCTTTTTCCCTTTCTTTTCGATTACTGCCATCCTTAGCTTTTTCATGAGAATCTTGTACGTCAAGTTTATGACTTGTATTTTTAGATCTCTGTTTTTCTTCTTCAACTGATTATTTTTCTTAGACCATAGACTTAGGTGTAAAAGACGACTGTCACTCTTAGCTATTTGGATTTCACTTTGCACCTTTAGGGTTTTATTCTCCTTTTGAATGTAACTATTTAGTGTCTCCAACTCTAAAATTTCTTATTTTAAAACATTTATCATTGGAGGTTCTTGTGGTTTACTAAACTGGACTTCTTCTTGATTTAAAGTCGATGTCCTTGCCACATCTCTTTTCTCAAGGGAATCGATATAATAATAAATCTCTTGTTTTACAAGATCAATTTCGGGTGTTCTTTGGCCTGGGCTCTAAGGAGGTGAGATGGAAGTTGGCGTAGAAACCCTTGAATCTTCCTCTATTTCTAACTCGATATGCTCCATATTTTTTTAAGGCAGTTCTTTTGTTGTTGAATTGAGTCTGGTACTTCTTCTTAAACTTGTCACAGGAGGCATTTAAATTTTTTCTTTCTTCCTTTCTATCTTCGGATTCTCTATTTTAGCTGTGCCCCTTGTTTCCTTGCTGGATTTATTTCTTTTAATATTTTTCTTGTTTATATTCTCTAAAATTTATGCAAGAGGAATTTCATCCTTTGACGACTCCTATGGTTGTTGTTGTTCTTGTTCCACTAGTTCTTCAATTTTTCTTTTTCTCCCTCTCTTGGCTTTGCTACTACTCAGCTATTCTTGAGTATCTTCCTTAAAATGATTCCTTACTAAAAAGCTTTTCCAATTATCACCCATATCTTAAAGATGAAATTCAACAAGGATTTTAACAAGACCTTGGTGATACATGGTATTCTCTATAAACTTAATTTTCCTTCAAACATTCCTTGACATCTTCCTTAGACTATTAAGTAATAAATATGGAATATTTATTTCATTATCCTCAATAAAATTCATCATTAGTATAATATGATAGAAAAACATGCATCTAAACCTCCCTTCGCAAGTAACAAATTTTTGAATTATCAAAAATAAATTTCTCCAACTACTCTTCAATGTTGTGCTCAAAATTCCGTTCTTGAAAATGGTGGTGTCCATGCTAGGGTTCTTCAGAAAAACCTTCTAGTCCTCCCTCTCAATACCTCTATTTTTAAACCATTTTTCTCCAATTCGAGGCAATACAGTAGCTTCGGCAACAAAAGACTTTGTTATTGTAAATTTGATATCTCCTATCTCAACTTCCACCCCATCAAAAATGTTGGAGAAAGATTTGGTTACTTCTTTGTGGAAACCATCAAATTTCTCCAGAAATTCTAGCCACTGTGCTTTCTAAAACAATTCTCCTATCTGTGGATATCCTTCTAAAAATTTTCTCCCTGCTCGTTTTGTTCTAACTATAACCCCCATGGCTGAGAAGTTTTGTCTCAAGAATGTTTTGTTTGACAAGGTATGAGGGTTTCAGATCAATGAGGATGAGAATGTGAATGTTGGGAGTTGTTGTGACCACCAACAACCCCCCTTTCTTGTTTAGTGTTATTACTAATACTAAATAAAAGGGGACCCTTAGTCAAAAAAATTCAAAATATTAATTAGTGATTGTATTTCCTTTTCAATAAAACTTATCATCATAAACTTAAGAAAAGAATCTTGTGAAATCTAAAAAACTTAAGTTTTGTGATGAAGGAAGGTAAAATCACTCCTTAAAGGATAAACATATATCGCATCGCAAGTCTTAGAAGCTCACTTATGATTAAAAGTCACAGAAAATGCCGATTTGCGATAGCGCATATCACAAGAAATTGCTTAACACAAAATATGCACATCTTACAATCATGCGATACTGTGACATGCGATATTGCGACTATGCGATATTGCAAAATTACAATAAAGCGGCAAAGCAACCTCGTAATAGGACAACAGAGAGCATTGCAATATTGCGATATTGCGATCTACGATTATGCGATATTGCGATACTACGATCTGCGATATTGCAAAGAAAATCGCAAAATTGCTCCATCGCAGATTTCTCGGGTCCACTATCCAAGAAAAAAGATTTTTCCATAAAACGAGATTGGTTATGCACTTTAATGCTCATTAATAAAGTAGTTGCCAGTTGTTAATGAAATGTGATTTCGTGTTTATCAAGAGCCAGTTCACGTAAGGTGGTATACTTTTGCACGTCTTTGGCATTTATAGCTTTCCCGTCACTGTTCCTTATCATTACTTTCACCTCACTTGTAAACTGCAGGAACGAAGAATGAAAGCTATACAAAGTAGTAAACAAGAAGCTATGGGTAAGAAAGGCAAAGCTCCAATGTCTGAGGATAAAGAAATGGCACCCCTATACACAGACACCACATGCAACAGAGAAGCGGGTATTTCCTCTTGGGAAGGCATGTATAATCTACTCGAGGAAGAGGATCCTAAGGTAACAGAATTTACGGCTTCTGCAGGTTCATCAACATCATCCGAAGCATCAGTTGCAGACTTAGCTTGTTCATTTCTACACCAGATAGCTGCAAGACCCAAAATTCTCCCCTACACGGACATGATTAAGTGGGTTCTAGATAGCGCTGATATTAAAAACAGACAATTTAAAACTCAGGGCCAAGGACTGATCGGCTCATTTGCTCAACAAGATTTGAAGCTTATGTATCATTTGCCAGAACCTTAGGCGATTTATAACAAACAGTTCGTGGAGAAGTTTACCAAAGAAAATAAAGACTTGGCAGAATCCACTAAAGATTGGTCAAGGAGGGATGAACCGCTGAAAAAGGATAAACATGGTATGTATAGTACTATTCCCTCACTTCCCCATATTGCTTTGCTGCTGCTATGATCTGTAGGCTTTATGGGAGGCCAGATATTAACAAATTTTCATTCGAGTGGCTACCACTGTTGGATGCTGCCGTTAATTCTACCATTTTAGATTGGTCTAGAATACTACCAGATAACTTAGCTAGTGCCATTGTAAATTACCATTCTAAAAGAGCCGCTTCCCCAAGAATTTATCCCCCATTTTATTTATCAGCGTATGTGATGGATGCAATTTGCTATGTTTCAAAGTTTCCTGTAATGGGGTGGAAATGGACAACTCAAGACTCTCTACCCATTCATGTTTATCATAAAGAGTTGTGGGATTCTAAATTCCCCCCATTTTTCTACAAAATTTGTCATGGAGTTATGTTACCCCTCTACAGGACATTGTATGACAAAGATGCTCCAAGATGCTCTCCAGAAGCAGAAGTAGACATACAAACAATCGCGAAATGGTTTGGAGAGGAATTGTTTACATATGTTAGAGTCTTCGGAAGTGTTGCTTCCCCTCACATCTTACCTTTGTATGTTCCCGATAAACTCTTGGCAAGGCAAATTGCTTATCAAACCTACGGAGAAGGAGCTTTGACTAAAGATTTAAAGGATAAGAAGAAAGCTATATGACCACAATTTCTTGTAGCCTGTGGGGCCTTCTCATTGTTTGATATAGGTCACACTTTCAAAGAAGTGAACAATATAACCTGTCTGCAATTATTCAAATTCACAGCAAGACTGTTTGACCCTCACGATGTAGCTAAGAATTTCACTATCGCGGTTAAAATAAAAGTGTTCATCAAAGAAGCAGATCCTTTTGATGATGTGTTTCAACAAAAAAGCATGCTTGAAGAAATTATAAATACAACTCAAACACGTTTCTCTCCAACAGAGTTTCAGAAATTTAAGACATACAGGGAAAGAAGGCTAGCCAATATCCCTTTAGATAAGCTAAGCTTAGAACCCACAAGGGAACCCACTCCAAGAATTAGCCTCAGTGAAAGTTATGATATAGATAAATCTAAATCAAAATCCGAGAAAGAAGTATCAGAACACTCTAAAAAATCCGAAAGCGACCATGGCAAGTGCAAAAAGTCAGTATGGGATATTGCCCAATCAAAAGAGCCTGAACAACAACAGGTGTTAACTTCTCCACAAGAAGTTCCTCCCATTCTCATCAGCCAGCCACCATCAGATAGAACAAAGCTAGACAAAGAATGGAATAACTTCAATGATATGATCAATCTTGAAGGCCAAATCGTAAAGACACATGAAGGGAATGTACAGGCAACATAAGAAATGGTCACAGGAACAATTGACGATATCTCAGACATGGAACACATCCCTATTACCCCATCATATGAACTTGTACTCAAGATAGAGGAAATTCCTCCTCTTGATGTATTTTACAGTCCGCAACATAAAGAAGTAGTAAGAAGACAAATGAAGAAGAGGAAATTGGAAAACGTGATATCTCATGACGCAGAGCAATTGGATGTCCTCTGGTGAGATCCTACTACTGATCCAACCGAGAATCTCACCAAATTATCCCAAATTGCAGGAGCTTATGCCTCTGCAACTATTGATAAAGCATCTTAAGTACAACAACTGTTAAAAGAAAAAGAAGACCTAATACAAGTTTTGCAGCAACAACCGCAACAAGCTAATGCTAATAACGAAGTACAGAGACAACTTGAGAGACTACAACAGGAATTCTAGCATATGCAAATAGGCTATCAGAACAGTTTGGTGGAGAAAGACAAGCAATTACAGGATATACAGGAAACGCACAAGGATGATCCCAAGCTCACATAATTCATCACAGAATCCATTTCCTTGAATGATCAATTACTACAGCAACAAGAAGCACTAAGCCAAAGAATATCGCAATGGAACTTGTATTGCGAAACAAGTGATACAATCACTAATCAAGTCGTAGATTTATGACATGATTATGATTTAGCTGATAAACTAGTGACTGAATATTTGGTTTGGCAGGAAACAGAGGATGGAAAAAGAGCAGGCACACCAATAATAAATGACAAACATAAAGAAATGCTCTTCAACAAATGGGATGCACAAATCAAAGAGGCTGAGAAAGCAACGGAAGAAGCAGCTACAGCGGCCAATAGCCTGATGGATTGCATAAATGAGAATTTGCATAGAGCAAATTTAGTCTTTGAAACCACTCCAGGATATCTGCCAAAAGTACAGCAGCTACAATCAGTTGGAGAGAGAGGGCTCAAGTAACGACAAAATTGATTAGAAAATTAACTAAGTTGAATTGGGAATCTTACTGGGCTTATTTAGTAAAACCTCACAGCCAGTGTATGACTCTCAAAACCATCATCAATTCTACCGAAAAAATGGCAACAACTCTAGCAGATTCTATTTTCACAGGAGAATTAAAGGCTGAAGTTGGCCAACTGACTTTGCTCAAACAAATGCTGAATGCTTGCGATATTAACAAGCGAATACATAAATAGTTAGAAGTTAGCCTTAGATTTGATTTTAGAAATAATTTTGTTTTATTTTTGCTTAGAAAAAGGACGGTCATTTAAACCGTATCCTAAATTTTTGTAAATAAGTCATTTTTAGACATAGTTAGTAGTATTTAAACCCATCGCATGCATTTAGAGAAGCGTCCAGAAATTTATCAAAAACTTGTCCTCACAACATGCACTTTTGCACCCTCCGAGGAGGTTTTGGTGAATGAATGGAACAGGGTTTATTGATTTTTTCATCTCATATCTGCTACTAATGTTGCACTTCTGTACTCTTAGTTGATGTTGGATTAAGAAGAGATAAATCGTTATCGCTTGAAGCTCATGAGTAGAACTAGTTATAAATGAAACTTCTATCTCTTAACTGTTTCCATCTCCTGTGTTAGAGTGATATTTAAGCTTAGTTGTTTATATGTTAATGCTTGAATGCCTGAGTTATCATTTGGAAATTTTGTACGATGATAGCTATTTATTTGTGCTTGATATGTGAACAACTTACTATGCGATATGCTTCTCACAACTATTCCGTCTAACTTTTTATGCGAAGTAGTTCATCTATATTGAATTCTTTTCTTATAACAGTTGAATGATCTCTATTACCAATTGTTATTTGAAATCATTTTAGATTGCATAACAGAAAAATCTTACCTTGGGTTAGTATAGATATTAGATGTCGTTGCTTTTTTTAGAATACAATTGCATATCATTAGATTAGAATTAGAAGTAGATTATCTCATTTAGAATATTTTAAAGCCACAAACATCAATCAATCTTACACACACACACACAAATTGTGAAACTGGTCCCATTATCCCCAGTCAGACCCGCTATACCAAATGGAAAAGGAGCTACCAACCAAGGTCCGAACCGGGTAGGTATCCCCCTTGTTGTTGAACCGATTTTCGGGTCTTCAACAGGAGTGTAACTGGTAAGGGCACAAAGAAGTGTGACATAATCTAAATGTTGAGAGCATGAATGAGCATGATTTGGGTGATCAGATCAATAAAATCAGGATGTGGGCTGGAGCATAAGTATAATGATGAGGAGTGAAGGACAGATTAGATCCGATTTGACATGATACCATCAACTCTTAGCAATAATGATTTTTAATTTTGGTAGTACGATGTCTATATTATTCATATATTTAATTTTTTTGATCCCTATTATCAAATTAAAGAGTTGCATACCTTTGAATTATTGCTTTATTACCTCTTTTTGTTGTCCTTTATATTGTCTTTAGGGGCTTTGTAGTGGAGGAAGTCAATCTCTCTTTCAATTTTTTAATTAGAAATTCATTTAACTTATCACTAAAATAGGCTACTAGATTATCTTCTTGGCTGAGTACTGCACTAATGGCTATCTTATTGGCATCACAACGAACTTGAAAAAGTTTGTTAAAGTTTGGTAATCTTAAAATTTGTTTTTCAGTGATTTTCTTTTCAGCAGCTAAAAACTCCTCTCAGCCGACTCTATCTAATGAAAAGGCTAATTTTCCTTCTTAATAGTGTCCATCACAAGCGCACATATTCCGCTGAAATTTTTAATAAACTTTCGATAAAAACTCACCAATCCATGGAAACTTCTCACTTCAAACAAACTCTTGGGAGATGGCCAACCAACTATGGCTGCAACCTTCTCTAGATCCATCTTTAACTCATTCTCAGAAATCACAAACCCCAAATAAATCAACTCTTTCTTGAAAAAAGAACATTTTTTTTTTAAATTTATCAGCAATTTGTTTTGCTGCAATTTTTCTAGTACATACTTGATATATCAAAAATGTTCTTCCTTCATCTTGCTGAATATGAGTATATCGTCCAGATATATGATCACAAACTTGCCAATGAATTATTTCAGCATATCATTCATCAAATGCATGAATGTACTGGGAGCATTTCTCAGTCCAAATGGCATGGCCAACCATTCATATAAGCCTTTATTGGTCTTGAAAGTTGTCTTCCACTCGTCACCTTCTCGAATCCTGATCTGGTGATAGCCGCTTTTCAAATATATCTTTGAAAAGTATGCTACTCCACTTAGACAATCCATCATATCATCCATCTGAGGTAAAGGAAACCTATACCTGACAATAATCTTGTTTATTGCTAGGGAATCAATGCACATCCACCATTCACCTCTTTTCTTGGGAGCTAAAACAATCGGAACAACACAAGGGCTCAGACTCTCCCAAATCATCCCTTTATCCAACAACTCTTGTACCTTCTTCCTGATTTCCTCATTGTCTTTCGGACTCATCCAATAAGTAGCCCTGTTTGGAAAACTATCTCCTGGAATGAAATCAATATGGTGACAGTTAGCTTCCTATACCAATAGGTTTCATTTTCATGATTGACTGGAGAAGTGCCAAACATGCTCATCCTTTCCATGCTGCAAAGGTTCCATATTTTGAAGAATTTCACAATGTATAGGTGGTTGAATCTTGCCACAGTTGATGAATAGCCAGACTGTCTAATCCTGGCTAGATCATGTTTGAATTTATTTGTCTTAGAATAGAGAATAAAGGTCTGTACAAATAGCTCAAGCTTGGCAGACAAGTAGTTAGGAAGAGAAGCAAAGGGTTTCAACAACTTAACTTGAGCCCTGGAAGAGATAGGGGTAGACTTAGATAGGAGGGCAGCTAAAAGAAAAGAGAAGAGTCAGGGTTTGCTAGTTCAAATGCACCCAATGAAAATGAAGAAAAATGTTAGGTATACTAAGTTGGGTAGGCAGTTTTGATGTTGTAGAAGCAGGCTTATGAGTAGTTTGGTACTATTGCAACAGGTTTCATCTCATAAATATCATAAGGTGCTATGGAAAGGTGGTTACAAAATAAAGGGAGCATGACTAATTTCCCTCTTCATTTTTCCAAATAACACTTACTAACATCTCCCCAAGGACAATGAGATCTGCTCACTGCCCTTAGTCCACTTCATTTCATGGAAAAAACTAAGTGAAACTGTGTTTTCACCTAGGCAAAACAAGCCACATTTCTTGTGTAAAATGTTTTTATTCCATTTTTCCAAGCTTCCTAAACTTCATAACTTGGTATCCTTTCATCCCCCCATGCCTAAGTTTTCACTCTATAAGCTTAGCCTAATCCATACACATCCATTCCACATAGTCATATTAACCTACTAACACTATTATGTAGCTCCTATGTGAATATTTCCCCTCCCTTACTATGTAAAAATACACAAAATCCCTAAATATCTAATACCCCGACCTTTGGCTAACTATAGCTATATTTTAAATTTTGTCGGGAGTTATTGGTCCATCTGGGGCCAATAACAAGCCTCCACGCGCCCAGTCGGGACTTGTTTAGCCTTTGGCTAAATAAATAGTTGAAACCCGCATATTATACCCCCAGACCCCATTTAACCAAAGTTTACCATACACCCGCAAAGCATTAGAAAACGAGAAATATTACAACGGGTCCCCCAGAGTTAAGCCGCCGCCACCTCCATCACCCGCCAACCGTCCGATCATCGTCGATAGATCCAATGACTGTCGGCGATATCAGAAGCCCTCATATGCTGAATGATAGCGTCCGGGGGATGGGCGGTATTTCTGCCATACTGAGGACGCAAGTCAGGCGCTCGGCATGTTCGGAGCCCCCTCCTCCAAAACCACTTCCCTCCAAAGGCGGTGCGGGGAATACCACTTACCACCCCACTGCCTCCCCGCTGACGTCATACCTACGTCATCTGATGACGGCACCCTCGTTTTCGCTCGTCTATCTGCTGACATCACATGACACGTCACCCACCACGTCACCTGCCATGTCATCGTCTGTACCCCGCTACACGACAAAATTACGTCATGCTGACGTCATCAGACAAAAGCGCACCAAAACCCGCCAAAGTAAAAAATTCGGGTAAAAAGAGGTGAAAACGTTATTTTTACCCATTTGCCTTTGTTTTCTCTACGTGACCTGTGCATGCTAATTCACGTCCAAAAGAGAATTTTCATCATACAGTCCACCACCCAGCAGTTTTTACTCCATAGCTCGGCCCCTCAGCTCGTCTTGTCGCCTGCAAATCGACCATTCCACCATTGAAATAGGTATTTACACAAATTTTCTCCCTAACCCTCTTTCTCATTGGTTTTCTCTGTAAAATTTCCCACATAACCTAGAATTTGAAGAAAAAAAACACTGTGTTGCTGCCAAAATACCCACCATAACCTCTGTCTTGCCAAATTTCACCTCAAATTCACACACTGAGCTAAAATTGAGCTCGTTCGGCCTTGCAAATTCTCCAAGAAACCCCGAAAACTACCTTTTGCCCACAATTGTCACCCATTGTGCGAAAGAAGCCCACAAGTTCTATCTCTCCAGCTAATTTCTGTCCACGGAGCTAAATTCAAGCCAACAAACCAGTTTCAATGGTGAAATTCCTGGAGAAAATCCACAGAGTTGTTGTTTGCCTGTTTTGCTTACACAGAGCCAAAAAATTCCAATTTTAAAGGCAACAGAATTTAGCCATGGAAGGCCCAGTAGCCTTGAATATCGCTCCTCTTAATGCACCCCACAAGGAATTGGAACATCTGCCCTTAGCTGATAAAGACTATTTAATCCAAGACCTAGTAGGCTACCAAAACCATATGCAAGCAGTCTGTGAGCTCATAAATAGTTACTTAAACCAAAATGATGTTTATGGCATATGGGAATCAAATCTACCCATATACTACCTCCCCTCTGTCACTATTTTCCCTGAGATAATTCACCTTTGCTGTGAGAACTATGAGCCAACTAAAAGGGCAGTTAAGACTCCATCTGGAACTATCCTCTGTCATATTACTCTTGACTCCATAAATCAAATGTTGAACTTCAAACCAACCCAGCTCCAGTTTCCTCTTACTATGAAATTCTTGCTTGATGAAGGTCCCAAACACTCCAGCTCAGAGATAGCTAGAATTGCCCAAGTATTTATGAGAGCAGATCGCCAGCCTAAGGATCCACCTCCTTTTCACTATGCATCTTTCAATGAAATGGGTAGATTAGTTGTTGATATGATATCCTTTGTTTTGGGGTTCAAGACAAGTGAACATATTGATGAAACTATATTGGTTTTAATGTCTTTATTTACCCCAGGGCAGCCCTCTGCTGTCAAATACAACTATGCCAAATTTATTGCCAACAAGATACATGACCAATTGTTGAATCTAGACAGGGAGGGAATCTTTACATATTCATCCTATATCTATCATCTGTTCTTATATTATCATCTAGATATTTTCCAATTCCCCATTAGAAAATTGGACCATAAAGGGGAAAAGAGGTCTACGATTTTTTTGACCTCAATCTTTCATGAAGTCCGCAGCTCTCCCTACTCTTATTGTGAGTTTATTGATATGTTTGTATACCCAGTCTCTTCACTCCTGATGAGAACTCCTCCTCCTAGACTGACATATGATATGCAAAAGATACTACAGCTATCCAAAAACTATAAAATAGGTGACTGGTACTTTTACCAGAATCACACTATTCTCAGGATATATGGTTGTGAGCTATGCCCCTATAGGCTGCCAAGTTATGTGCCAATGAGACTGTTTGCCTTGGACTATTTCAGGCAATTCAGCAAATCAGATTTGACTCACTTCCATAGCACAAAGAAAAAGGCCCAATTGAAACTGAGAGACCAGTTTGGCCCCTATGTCATGAATAAGAAAGAGGGATGGAAGGATGTTGATGAAATATTGGGTCAAACACTCAGACTAAAGAGAAGCTTTTGGTGGGTATCCTATGACCCAAATGGCTTTATCAATGCAAGAAGGATAAAATATAGGTTGGCACCCTGTGAACACTACAACATCCCTGAAATAGAACAGTTTGCCAATCAAGATGAGAGGGTGGAAGGCACACTAGTTGAAGACTTCACTGAGGAAGAGAAAATGGAACAAACTATGAAAAATCTGGAAAAAACTCTTGACTTAGATTCTTTTGGGCAGCTATCATTCAAAATACCACAGCAAACTGGGGAAGGCTCATCAAGTGCTACAACTTCACAACAAGTTGCCCAAGGAAGGACTACATCAACAATAGGGACAACAAAGTGCAAGGAGATAGTAGTTGCAGAGAAAGAAACAATGGAAGAATAGCCAACTACCTCAAAGGAACACAGTCAAGGGCAAGCCCCTTCACTACAGGCAGAAGCACCAGAAGTACCAGCACTGCAGACTCCTCTTCCTAAGGAAAGAGGTAAGAAAAGAGATCGAGAAGAGACCACACCTGCAAGTCGGTCAACAAAACAGCAAGAGGCCAAAAGACAAAGCGTAGATCTTCTACCTGAAGAGGACATTGTGGAAGAAATCACAGAAATCACAAGAGGAGAGAGGGCCATCAGCCAACCAACATCCACTAGCTCTCACAGACAAGAAGTGGAGAGGCAGCATGGGATAGAAGTTTCCTCCTCAAGGTCACAAACTAAGAAACGATCTGACATCAAACAAACATTTATGGAGATTAACGCCCAAAATGAGTCATTGAAAATTCATTTGTATGATCAATTTCTCAAAATGACACCCTCCAAATAGCAAAGACTAATGGTAGCTTATGACATGAAGGAGGAGAAGATGATTTTAACTCATTTTAAGCCTAAGGTTCAGCAACCACAGTCTGCAGCTAACTACATAAGGACCAATCTAGAGGTCCTTACCAAAGATATACACCCAATGGACCAAATAGAATTGCACAAACAAATAGGTGAAATGGTCTATCCTACATTGGCAGACAAGGCAATGCTGGCCCACCAATTGAAAGAGTCATTAAGTAATACATTTGCCCAATTGGACTTGGAGAATATATCTTCTTTAGCCAAAGACAACAGAATAAAGACTCTAGAAGAAATAATTATTGAGCTGGGACATGATCCCAAGGATGGCAAGGGCATCAAAGCACTAATAAAGAAGAAGGAGGAAGATATTGCTGCACTTAGAAAGCAATTGAAGCTGCCTGCCACCATGCATCCACAAACAACAGAACTAGCACAAGAAAAAGCAGAAGAGGATGTAATGGATTTGTTGATGAGAATGAATCAAAGGCTAATGCAAATAGAGCAAGAGTTGGAGAAAGAATTGCAATACAAGTAGAGATAGTCAACCTGCCAGCTACCTGAAACAGCTCCAATAATCATCACTGCTCCCCCCACAGACACAACATCAATCCCTCCCACTGAGCCAACATCAACAACAGGTACAACAGCTACAGATGCTTCAGCAGCAACAACAACAAAGCCGAAGACCACCATGAGGATGGAAGAAATGATGAAAGTAGTAAAAGAGCTAGAAGCTCAAATGTCAGAGCTCAAAGAGGCAAAAGAAAGACTAGCCAAGCTAGAGGTGAGCTATGACAAGTCAGAAATAACAGTGGCAGAAAAAACCAGAGAGGTAAAGGCCCTGGAAAACAAGGTGAAATCATTGGAAAAGGATCTCACCTTGCATAAACCTCTAGTAGACATTAAAATGATTTTTTGGACCAAGATTGGCCAATCTATTACTGACCAATGACAATCAATTCAAACAATCCATGAACAAATTGAATTGATAGAAAGGGCCCAAGTGGAAATTCAAAGGGCCAGAGAATCATTAGGAAATATGCCTGAGCAGGCCAATAGATTGATCCATTTTTTGAATACCCATACTAAAGAATAGCTAGCAGCTTTGGAGATCACGGACAAGACATGCACCATTTTGACAGTATAAAAGGTGCTAACAATGAGAAATTTTGTACAGACTTTGGAAAGGAAGTGCCAAGAGATGCAAATGGACATTTATGCCTTCATAGAGAAGTTCACAATCTTGCAACAGAAGGGTCTACCCAGTTTACTAACTAGCAATCAAAGACTGTTATCACATCAACAATATGCTCATAGGGTAAACATGTATGTTACAAATCAGATCACAACATCATCCAACACTTCAGAAGACACAGGACCTCCCTCCGGACAAAGTTTATATGACAAATTGGAAAATTTGTTTTATATTGAACATGAAATAAATCATCTTTTTGAAGTCAAGCCTAACTTCTACAGGTATATTAAGGCTGATGAAACACTTGTAAAAATACAAAGACATCAATTTCCAATAGACTAGAAGTGGCAGAGTATGCTGGAAGTTTTACCAAGGTAATCTGGATTTTTCTGATTATCTACATTTGGTCGAATAACAAGACACGTGGCAGATATAATAAAGATGAAAACAATAGAGGAAGGAGCTCAAGCGAGGATCAGGATGCATTAAAGCTAAATCAAGAGCAGGTGAAAGGATTAGGATAGCAACGCAGGAAGGAAAAGTAAAGACACAGATACCAGCCGACTTCCTGAATTGAAAAGTCAAAAATATCTTGTCAGTTAAAGTAGCCAACACAGCCACAATTACTCCTACATTTATTTCTGCATTTATTCCTTTGTCAGAGTAGGTGAAGGAAGTTATTGCTTTATATCTTATCCATAAGATATTTTGTAACTCTCTTTTTGTATAAATACCTCCCCAAGGAATGTATTCGGGGTTGGTGATTTTTCTCTTTGGACCACGTTGTAACTCTGATATTTTTTAATACAAAGGCTATCGAAGTGCACTGTTGCTGGATCGTTTGAATGTGGATTTGATGTCCTAGGCTCTGCTATAGAATTCCTGTGTCTTTCTATGGATCAATAAGTAGTTCTAAACTGTGTTTTGTGTTTTCTATGTTTGCAAATTTCATATATGTTTCATAATCTTAGCAACAGGGAAAAAGAATAGCCCAGAACTTGTTTAAATACACTCTGTGTTCAAATCCTGCTATTATTTATGTTTTCTTCAGAATTAGGATAAACAAAAATTCTTAGATGCTTCTATTCCCACTGATTCTTTCACTTTGAAGATTGCCAAGGAATTCTTTACTGCTCCTTGATAATATTCATGCACTTTCCCTCTGCCATCATCATGAAGGATTCTTGACTTCCCTTCACCCACTGGCTTACATTCCATCAATTTCTAGATTCCAATATTGTTCCAAAATTGATTATCTTGCTCTGTAGTATTGCCCTTTATCACAGAAACACACTCAGCAGTCCATCTTCATAAACTCCATTTGCCCAATGGAATAAACTGTTCCAGACTTGCATCCCAGTTCTATTTAAAATCACCATCCAAACAAACTTAAGAAAAAACTCTGCACATTATAACTAGCATAAAATACTTCAAAAAATAAAGTTAAATTATAAAGAGAGAGCCCTCTATGGATGCAGTTTGGCTAGAAATTGCATCTAAAAGATTGGTTAGTGGTTACCTCGGTCATATTCCCTTTTCTCACAAGTTTTGGGGAACAACCTGAGTGATAACATCATTGGCAGCTCCACTGGGTACCTGAATGAATGCCTATTACTACTGTCTAATCTCTAAAGCTACAGATGGAGCATGAAGTTAGCTAGGCAGCCTTTGAAACTTTCTTTTCTATGCAATCGCAAGAGTAAATAAAAGCTACTTCAGTCTAACTCCAGTTTAGCTTTAGATTTTAAAATAGCTATCTCAAAGATTTGTTTGGCCATCCTTGTTTCAAACCTACCTGAAGGAAATCCCAACTCCTCCTACATTTTAGGAGCTTCTTTCAAGATATTGTCAAAACTTTTATCCTTCAAATATTCCCAGAAAATACCCAAAACATACTTTAGAAGCTGTCTCCAAAGAAGAAAACTCGTTACACTAGGTCAAACCCAGACCAGAATCCTCCAGCTATTTTTGACAATCCAAATTTGATTCCTAAGAGCCTTAGGAGACCTGAAAATCAAGAGAGTTATGTTGATTCAAATCTTGAAACACCTTAGTAGAAACCTATTCAAACTCAACCTACTATAATAAAATCTCAAGCCTTTCTTCCTATTGCTGTAGCTTCTTCCAGTTCACCTTTATCACTCCAAAATCTCTTTTCCACCCCTCCATCCACACCACTTATCTCAGCTGCTATCCCTGTGCTTCCAGTTGTCCCACTTTTCCCTGCTAATATGGCAAATCGATATGCTCCCCTGCAGTTTCCTGCCAATCTAGGGGCTATGCCACAGGATTATCAGGGCAAAATTACCTATTTTGATGGTACTGGCGCTTACATTGCTCAACAACATACCAAGAAGATGACAGATTATTTTGAAAACTATGAGATTGATGATGATGATGTCAGGATGAAAATTTTTGTCTAGAGCTTAACCGGTGATGTAAGGACTTGGTTTAGGTCACTCCCTACAAATACAATAGCTAATCCAGATTCCCTTTATCAGACTTTCCTGAACAGGTGGGAAAAGAAAAAAGACCCTTTACACATCTTAACAAAATATGAGAACTTGAAGAGAGGCCCACGGGAAAGTGTCCAAGATTATTGTGCTAGATTCAACAATACCTACCGTGCTATTCCAATAAATCTTAGACCACCACCAGACTTAGCATTGATCAAATTCCTTGATGGATTTGACTCAGACATGGCTTACCAGCTCAGGGAGAGAGATCCTCCTAGCCTTGAAGATATAGAGCATAGTTGTGAGCGTTGAAGCCAATCTGATTTCTAAACGAAATCAAGCTAGATCTGAAAGAAGAACAACTTTCAAAGAAGAATCATCTTCCTTTGAAAAAAAACTTGATTCAATCATTAAAGGCATGGACAGGCTGGGAGATAGAGTGGAAACTATTGAGAGGAAATCTTCATGGGAAAGCCAACCAAACAACAATGCAAGAAATCCAAACTTAACAAAAAATCAAAACCCCAATGTAGGAAAAGTTGGTCCAGACCAAAACATAAGGCCCCCCTTCCAAGAAAACTATGCAGAAGCCTCCACATCTAGTGAACCAATAGAGGACCCCCACATTAACCTAATGGGTCTCAATAGTGGACAACCAATTTTCCTAACTCAGGAAGATCAAGAGGCTCATACTCTTAGCTAGTTTCAAATGCAATCAGGGGAATCCTTTGACTTTAAGCAAGGGTATGATACAGATGTGTATGAAGTCCACAAGCAGTACAACTTGAGAAGTAGGAGAATAGACATCCTTGATGATCCCAAGCAGAAGACAATCAAGCAACCTACCAAAACCAAGCTCAAGGACTCTCATATACCAATTATCCCTAAATCAACTTCCAATCTAAATAATCCAATAGTTGAAGATGTTTCAGACAAAGATAAATCAAAACAGCACCCTACATCTGTTTCTCCACTCAGAGAGACTGTAGAGGAACCCTTGGAAGATAGTGTGCAAGTATCTCCAGTTCATCATAACATTCCAGTAAAAGAGGCAGTTGTTGAAAACTTAGTTGAAAAACACCACCTTGCTGCCCAAAATGTCAAAATACAAATAGAAAAACCATTTAATATGGAGGTTGAAATAAGTAAGTTAAAAGTATCCATCCCATTATCTGAACTGGATAGGCATGAAGTTTTTAGAGAACAAATCAGCAGATGATTACAAATTTCAGAAAACAAAGTTTTAGTGAACATCCTTGATGATCAACCGGAACTTATATTTGGCCCTGAAGCAAATGGTAAATCAGTAGATGGAGTCCCTCCCTTCTATTTAAGTTTAAACATTCATGACAAGGTGCTTCACAATGCAATGTTTGATTCAGGAGCTTCCCATAATCTAATGCCAAAACCTGTCATCGAAAAGTTGGACCTAGATATCACAAGGCCATACAAAGACCTATTTTCCTTTGATTCCAGTCAGGTCTGGTGTCTAGGCTTAATCAAGGATCTGTGTGTGTCATTAGTCCAATATCCAGCCAAGACAATTCTCATGGATGTGGTGGTAGCTGATATTCCACCCAAGTATGGAATGCTGTTATCCAGATCCTGGGGTGCCAAGCTACAAGGACCTTTGCAACTAGACATGTCTTATGCCACTATCTCAGTCTTCGGCCAGCCTAAGAGGCTATACCAAGAAAATTTGATGAGGTATGTGGTAAGTAGTCAAGAAAAACCCCAAAACTTTCCCATTTATTCTATGCATTCAGACATGGATTCTTTTATCTTTTACAACAACGAGATTCAAACCCCAACTGATATTAGAATTGTGGCTTTAAGTCAGGATGAATTCCTAGACAAAGAGTCCATAGTTCAGATTCAAGAAGTCTTGGAAAACAATAAATTCACAGTCACACATGAGGAATCCCATGAGACTGAAAATCCAACTATGCCTACTGAGCAAATTGAAAAAGCTCCTAATACCTGTTCATAATCTAGAAAACCTATGGTATCTAGAGTTTGATGGATCTGTTAATAAGATAGGAGCAGGGGCAGGGCTTTGGATACACAATATGAAGGATGACCACGCTGAGGGACATGCATTTAGATTGAATTTCAGGGGCACTAACAACATGGCCGAATATGAAGCCCTCCTCTTAGGGCTCAAAGTGATCAAAAGCTTAGGTGCAGCTCAAATATCAATTTTGGGAGATTCTGACCTCATCATTCAACAAATAAAGGGTAACTTCATTACAAATGATCTTAGTCTAAAATCATACAGAGCTGCTACAATGTAAATTCTCAACACCTTTCTTGAATCCCAATTGACCAAGATTCCAAGGAACCAAAATCTGCATGCTCATAGTCTAGCAACCTTTGCAAGAACTTGCAAATTGCCATTTACGCCCAATCACCGATTCACTGCCGAAATCAAACATAGACTTGCTGTACCAGATAATGTCAAAAACTAGCAGGTGTTTAAAAATGAAACACAAATCAACAATTTCCTGACTTTGAAAGAGGAGTTCTCAAGCACAAAAATGGATTCCAACACAATAGATGAAAGCAATCAAATAGACAAAGTTGAAACACAAATCTGTACTGAAACAACAAACCAAATTCTACATCCCACTAAGTTTACCAAAACAGATTTACAGGAACTTCATGAAAAAGAAGGTGAGGATGCAATTGTAGCAGAATGTGAAGTCATTGAGTTGAAGGATAATTTCCTACCTACAGGTCTCACTCCCTTAGAAGACATTTTTGACTCAAATGACATCTCTAGGAAACCTAAAATGCAACCATTAAATGCAGAAATTGAGGACTATAATTTAGGAATTGCAGAAAATCCTAGAATGATAAAATTGTCCAAAGCTCTGCCTCCTGACCAAAAAATCAAGTATATTGAACTATTCAAACAATTTCAAGATGTCTTTGCATGGAGTTGTGAGGACTTAAAGTCTTATGATACTGCAGTCATCCAACACACCATACCTCTCAAAGAAAACCAAAAACCTTTCAAACAGAAACTTAGGAGGGTCAACCCTGTGCTGCTCCCTTTGATTGAGAAAGAAGTCAAGAGAATGTATGAACCCATAATTATAGCTCCAATCAGATTTTCAGGATGGGTTTCAAATTTAGTGCCCACTAGAAAGAAGACATGGGAGATTAGACTGTGTGTTGATTTGAGAAATTTGAACAAAGTCTCTTTAAAGGATAATTACCCTTTACCCAAAATGGATCACATTCTGCAAAGGGTAGTGGGTGCTTCAAGGATATCACTGTTAGATGGATTCTCATGCTTCAATCAAATCCTAATGCACCCAGATGACCAAGATAAAACTACTTTCACAACCCCTTGGGGGACATTCAAATATGTGAAAATGCCTTTTGGACTAAAGAAATCCATGAATTTTTAGTCATTTACCTAGATGACCTTACAGCTTTCTCCAAATCAGATCAAGAATACCTAGATCATCTCAGGCAAGTATTCTTAATTTGTAGAAAATATGGTATATCACTAAATCCTAAAAAATCATTGTTTGTCCTAGAAGAAGGAAAATTGTTGGGCCATATCATCTCTAAAGAAGGCATTAGAATTGATCCAGACATAATACAAGCTATCTTGCAAGTCCCTCACCATAGAAACATTAAAGAACTACAAGCTTTTTTGGGGAAGATCAATTTTCTTAGAAGATTTATACTAAATCTGGCCGAGCTGATAAGATTGCTAAACAACGTGCTGAAAAAAGACTCCAAGGTTAAGTGGATAATAGAAGCAAAGCAAGCCTTTGAATAAATAAAAAAAGCTTTGACTCAAACACTGATCCTCACAAGCCCAAATTTTGACAAGGACTTTATCATATTCTCATTTGCATCAGAACATACAATTGCTACTGTCTTACTTCAAAAACATGACCAGGGATGTGAAAAACCCATAGCCTTCTTCAGCAAAGCCCTTAGAGATGCTCCACTGAAATATCAGATCATGGAGAAACAAGCATATGCACTTGTAAAGGCCATCAAGGACTTCAAAGTTTGCATCTTGTACTCTCATGTGATTGCTTATGTGCCCAACACTGTTGTTAAAGACATCTTGACCCAAGAAGGCATTGAAGGCAAAAGGGTCAAATGGATAGATACCATACTGGAATATGACATTGAAATTAAACCAAAAAAACTGATAAAAGGACAAGGACTAGCTAAACTCATGACTGAAACTAACTTTCAAGCCCTTGACATAAATCAACTGGATAATGAGTAGGAGATGGCAACTCCACAGATCAATGAAGCCTTTTTACAATCACCTTGGTATGCTGACATATATTTTGTACTATTAAACCTGCAAGCTCTTCCAGGATTATCCATAACTAAGAAAAGATTTTTGAAAATCAAAGCTTCCAAGTTCTGCATTTTAGATCATGCTCTCTTTTGGAAAAAACATGAAGGTGTTTTATTAAATTGTCTAATCAAAAAAGAAACTGACAAAGTACTTAAAGAATTTCATGCAGGGGATTGTGGTGGACATTTATATTGGAAATCAACTGCTGATAAAATCCTAAGGGCTGGATTTTTTTGGCCCACACTATTTGCTGATGTGAAAAAATATGTAACTTCTTACCACAAATGCCAAATTTTTGAAGGCAAGAAAAAGTTGCTGCCTCTGCCCCTCAAGCCCATTTCCACTGAAAAACCATTTCAACAATCGGGTTTAGACTTCATTGGGGAAATCCACCCTTCATCCTTTGGCCAGCACAAATGGATTTTGACTGCTACAGACTATTTTACCAAGTGGATAGAGGGCATCCCTTGTAGGCAAGCCAATGACTCAGTAATCATGCAATTCCTTGAGATCAACATCTTGTCTAGGTTTGGCTGCCCGAAGAAAATTATTACAAACAATATTGTTGCCTTTAAGTATAAGAGAATGATTAATTTTTGTCATAAATACCACATTACCTTGGGCCATTCTACATCCTATTACCCTCAAGGTAATGGCCTAGATGAATCCTCCAACAAGAGCTTGATCAACATCATTAAGAAAGTCTTGGAGGCGAACAAGAAAAATTGGCATAAAAAGCTTGTAAATGCACTTTGGGCAGACAGATTGATCACTAAGAGATCTATTGGAACGAGTCCCTATCAATTGGTTTATGGAATGGAGCAATATTCCCTTCTTCTTTGGGAATCCCAGTGATAAAGTTGCTACAAGAGATACAAGCAGAACCTAATGATATTCAGAGAAGGATCAATCAAACTGTTCACTTACAGCAGACAAGAGAGGAGGTCTATCAAAGAGCTCAAGTTCTACAGGAGAAGCTTAAAAAGATATTTGATAAAAGAACCAAAGCATAGGATTTTTTCATTGGGGATAAAGTTTTAAAGTGGGATTCTAGAAGAGAAGATAGGGGAAAACATGGAAAATTTGATTTCTTATGGAGAGGACCATTTATCATTCAGACTGTACAAGGAAACAACACCTACTTTTTGAAAAGCCTGGATGGTACAGAGGAAAATGATGGACCAGTCAATGGTAGAATTCTAAAGCATTATTTTGATCCACTTTGTTAAAAATACCAGCACTTTAATTTGTACATAATAGGGTTTACTTTTTGCAGTTTATTACAGCAATAGGATACGGAATAGGTGACAGCAAATTTTGTGGAAAGGACAAGGAATCGTGCCACCTTTGGGTATTTCATTTTAAGCCTATCAGAAGAAGCTAAAGAAGCAGACATGGGAGCTGTGAAAATGATGAGAAATAATCAAACAGAGTACCCAAAACAGCGCTGCCATTTTTGGAATGAGTTCATGAGAAATACAGGCATTACAGAGGAGCCATTTTGTGAACAACAAAGGAGAAATTTCAGAATACAACAAGAACTAAATATAAGGCCATCTGACCTGTTGTTCTTGAGTTTTCACTAGGAAAAGCCATCCCCAAGTGGAGCCACTGTTAGCTTCCTATGCCAATAGGTTTTATTTTTGATGATTGACTGGAGAAGTTCCAAATATGCTCATCCTTTCCATGCTGCAAAGGTTCCATATTTTGAAGAATTTCACTATGTACAGGTGGTTGACTCTTGCCACAGTTGATGAATAGCCAGACAGTCTAATCCTGGCTAGATCATGTTTGAATTTATTTGTCTTAGAATAGAGAATAAAGGTTTGTACAAACAGCTCAAGCTTGGCAGACAAGTAGTTATGTAGAGAAGCAAAGGGTTTCAATAGCTTAACCTGAGCCCTGGAAGAGATAAGGGTAGACTTAGATAGGAGGGAAACTAAAAGAAAAGAGAAGAGTTAGGGTTTGCTAGTTCAAATGCACCCAATGAAAATGAAGAAAAATGTTAGGTGTACTAGGCTGGGTAGGTAGTTTTGATGTTGTAGAAGCAGGCTTATGAGCAATTTGGTCCTATTGCAACAGGTTTCATCTCATAAATATCATAAGGTGCTATGGCAAGGTGGTTACAAAATAAAGGGAGCATGACTAATTTCCCTCTTCATTTTTCCAAAGAACACTTACTAACATCCCCCCAAGGACAATGAGATCTGCTCACTGCCCTTAGTCCACTTCATTTCATGGAAAAAACTAAGTGAAACTGTGTTTTCACCTAGGCAAAACAAGCCACATTTCTTGTGTAAAATGTTTTTATTCCATTTTTCCAAGTTTCCTAAACTTTATAACTTGGTATCCTTTCGTTCCCCCATGCCTAAGTTTTTTACTCTATAAACTTAGCCTTTACTTATACATATCCATCCCACATATTCATATTAACCTCCTAACTCTATTATATAGCTCCTATATAACATTTTCCCTCCCCCTATTGTATAAAATACATAAAAAATTACTAAAAAACTAATATCCCGACCCTAGGAAATATAGCCATATAATAAAGATTTTTTGGGAATTATAGGTTCACCTGGAACCTTATAATAACCCTTTGCGCACATGCAAACGTTGGGTTTCATTTAACCTACGGTTATATGAATAACCAATCTGCCACAGTCCAGAGTTAAAATACATTGAAAACCCCGAAAAACATTATAAAGCGCTGAGATATTAAGGTCGGTCCCCGTACCGCACCCCCACTGTTTTCCATTAGCCGTCGACCGTTGGATCGAGGCTCTCAGATCCAACAGTACACAGTTGTATCGCGATGCCCCCAGTGCCCAAACTTTATGTTCCGGGAAAATGGCGGTTTCACTGTCGTACAGGGGACACGCGTCGCCCACCCGGCTGTATCGCCACCCCCCCACTCAATACCGCCACTACATGAAAAGCGGTGTGATAATACCACTTACCGCCCTCACTTCTCGCCGCTGACATCATCTGATGATGTCACATCCACGTCAGCTCCACGTCACTGTTGCCACCTTAGCACCAGGTCATTCGCCACATCACCTTCCGTACCTCGCTACATGACAAAAAATCTATGTCATGATGATGTCATCACAAAAAGCACCAAAAAGCCCATTAAGCCGAATTTTGTTAAAAAAGCCCGTGAAAATGATTGTTTTTACCCATTGTTATTGCATTATTTTACTGAACTTGTGCATGCATACTACGGCGAAATCACCATCAAACCTTCAGTTTGTCACCTTGACCACCATAGCTCGGTGTCCCACTCTGCAAGTCATCACCCAACCGGCGAGTAACTCCAGTGCACTGTTAGAACATGGATTTACCATAATCCTGCTAAAAAACCCTCTAAATTTCGATTTTTCGCTGTAAAATTGTCCGTGAAACCTAGAAACTTGTTAAACTTCACCCTATTGCCTGCAAATAAATACACCAGGACCACTCTCTTGACCATTTTTTCATCGAAAACCTGCACATTGCATACCTGTCTATACAATTCGCCCAGTAAGCCGATAAAAACAGGCATTCACCTGAGTCTTGCTCCCAAGCTCCCTGTTTTGACTTCCCTCTGCAAAATTTCCCATTGAAACTACTATTTTGCCCAAATCTTTCTAAAAGCCTACCAATTCCCTCTCCCTCTGCAAAATTTCTCCGATTAAGCCGAGCTCGAGGTCACTCTGGCCTGTGATTGCCAAAGGAAAGGCCCTGAAACTATTGCTACCCATTCCTTGCTGAAAAAAGCCTCCAAGCTTCATTTTCTGCTACAAATTCTGCCAAGAAAAATCAAAACAAAGCACTCCAGTTCGTAAATCCTCTGAAAAAACCCCCAGGGCAGCTATTTTGCCCACTGCTACTGAAAAGACCCACATTCCAATTAAAAACACAAGAGAATTTATAAATATGGAAGCCCCTGCTCCAATGGCCCTTAGTGTGGCCCCTCTCAATGCTCCACATAAAGAACTTGAATGGTTACCCCTAGCTGACAAGGATTTCCATATTAATGACATAATGGGTAACAAATCTCATCTCCAGGCCTTCTGTGAGATCAGGAACAGCTACAGAAACAAAGCTGACATCTTTGGAATTTGGGAGTCCAATATGCCCATGTACTACCTCCCTTGTGACAATGTTTTTCCTGACCTCATTCACCAATGTCATGCCAATTATGAGCCCACTCAAAGGGAAGTGATGTCTCCTTCTGGAACAGTTCTATTTTATATCACCCTTGAATCTATAAATGAGATGCTACATTTTAAGCCAACTGGGCCATTGACTCCTCTTTCCTTGGGATTTCTGCTTGACCAAGGTGCCAAATTGCCAAGTTCATAGATAACCAGAATAGGCAAAATATTTATGAAACCAAATTGTTAACCTCAGGAACCTCCTCAATACCTGGACACTTGGTTTAATGAAGCAGGAAGATTTATTATTGACATGATAGCCTACATCCTAGGATTCAAAACCAGTAAGTATGTATATGAAACCACATTGGTCCTCTTATCCATCTTTACTCCAAGACAGCCCCCTGCTGTCAGGTATGATTATGCCACCATCATAGTTAATAATATCCATGAGCAATTCATGACCATGGACAGAGAAAGAGTGTTTAAATACACATCATACATATATCATTTGTTGCTCTACTATCAGCCAGATAGTTTTCAAGTTCCCCTCGGAAAATTAGATGTCAAAGGAGAGACAAGGTCTGTAATCTTCTGGACCCCAGTCTTCCACCATGTTTACTTTTCTCCTTATACTTATTGTGAATTCATTGATCTATTCATATATCCAGCCACCTCTTTACTGATAAAAAGTCCTCCAGATAGACTTTCTGGTGAAATGCAGAGAATTCTACAGCTCTCCAAGAGCTATGGCATAGGTGACTGGTACTTTTACCAGAATCACACTGTGATCCAGATATATGGCTGTGAGATGTGCCCCTACAAATTGCCAAAATATGTGCCAATGAGATTGTTTGCCCTGGAATACTTCAGACAATTTATCCAAGCAGATGTAATCCATTTCTGTGAGGCCAAGAAAAAGGTACAACTCAAAATAAGAAATCAACTGGGCCCTTTCACCTTCAATAAAAGGGAAGCCTGGCAAGAGGCTGATGATAGTTTAGGGCACAGACTCAAGCTAAAAAAGAATTTCTATTGGGTACCATATGACCCCAATCATTTCATAAGTTATAGGAAAGTGAAAAATAAGCTGCTAGCATATGTTCATTGTACAATCCCTGAAATCCAGCAATATGCTAATGAACAAGAGTGGCTATAGGGCACATTATTTGAAGAGATCACTGAAGAAGAGAAATTGGAAAAGGAACTGAAAGAGCTTGAAAAAACACTTGACCTGGACTCTTTTGGACAGGTACCCTTCAAGCTGCCCCAACATATTGGAGGTGATATGTCTTTTGCTGAGAGCTCACAGCAAGCATCACAAAAGGCCAGTTCAGCAGCAGCAAAAGGCAAGGAACTAATGGATACAGAACAACAAACAATGGCAGATCAGCCCACCACATCAAAAGAACAGGGTCAAGGGCAAGCTCCTGCAGCTCAAACCAATGCACCAGAAGCCCCTGTGCTACAGACTCCCCAAAATGAGGAAAAGAGCAGAAAGAGAGATAGAGAAGAGGATGCCCCTGCCAGTGGACCATCAGAACAGCCGGGAGATAAGAGGCAAAGGTTGAATCCCTATTATGAGGAGAAATTTTTGGAAGATACCACAAGCAGCATGAGAGATGAGGAAAGGACTGAGCACCAACCTTCTCCATTACCTGGCACATCAACTAGTTCATTCCAACAAGAGCTAGAGAGGCAACATAGTGTGGAAGTTTCATCCACCAGGCCTCAAAGCAAGCAAAGCTCAAATATCAAGAAAACTTTCACTAAAATAAAAGCAAAAAATGATCCAGTAAGGATGCAACTTTATAATCATCTAATGAGGACAACACCCACCAATCAACAAAGGCTAATGGCTGCTTATGACATTCAAGAAAAGAAAATGATCCTCGGTCATTTCAAGCCCAAGACACAGCAACCACAGTCAACTGCTAATTATATTAGAACCAATCTGGAAGTTTTCTCTAAATATATCCACCCAATTGACCAGATTGAATTACATAAACAAACTGGGAGATGGTATACTCCACCTTGGCAGACAAGGCATTGCTCGCTCACAAACTACAAAATTCATTACACAATACCTCTGCCCAATTAGAATTGGAAAAGGCTTCCTCCTTAGCTAAGGACAACAAGATTAAGTCCTTAGAAGAAATTATCATCGAGCTTGGGCATAATCCGAAGGATGCAAAGGGCATCAAAGCACTAATAAAGAAGAAGGAGGAGGACATTGCGGCCCTCAAAAGGCAATTAAAGCTGCCAATTACAGTGCATCCACAAACTTCAGAAGTTGCACAACAGAAAGAAGAGGAGGACATGGTAAGTTTACTAATAAGGATGAATGAGAGATTGGCAGAAAAAGAGCAGGCATTGGAGAAAGCAATTAAAGATAAGCAGGGAGAGTCAACCTCCCAGCCACCTGAAATAGCTCCAACAGGTACCACTGCTCCCCCCACAGTTACAACAGCAGTCCCTCCTAGTATCCCAACATCAACAGCAGGTACCTCAGCTTCAGCAGCAACAACAGGGCCAGATACCATCATGGGCATGGAGGAATTAATGAAAGCAGTAAAAGAGCTGGAGGCCCAAATGTCAGAGCTTAAAGAGGCAAAAGAAAAACTGGCCAAACTATAGGTAAGCTATGACAAATAAAAGATAACAGTGGCAGAGAAAACCAGAGAGGTAAAGGCCCTGGAGAATAAGGTGAAATCCTTGGAAAAATATCTCACCCTACATAAGCCTCTAGCAGACATTAAAACAATTTTCTGGACCAAAATTGGCCAATCTATCACTGACCAATGGCAATCAATTCAAACGATCCATGAAAAAATAGAATTGATAGAAAGGGCCCAAGTGGAAATTCAAAGGGCCAGGGCATCATTGGGAAACATGCCTGAGCAGGCCAATAGACTGATCCATTTTTTGAATACTCATACTAGAGAATAGCTAGCAGCTTTGGAGATCGGGGACAGAACATGCACCATTTTGACAGTGAAAATGGAGCTAACAATGAGGAATTTTATACAGAATTTGGAAAGGAAGTGCCAAGAAATGCAGATGGAGATAAATGCCTTCACAGTGAAGTTTATAGTCTTGCAGCAGAAGGGTCTACCCAGTTTACTAACTAGCAATCAAAGACTGTTAACACATCAACAATATGCTCACAAGGTAAACACATATGTTACAAATCAGATCACAGCATCATCAAGCACTTCAGAAGACACAGGACCTCCCTCCGGATAGAGCTTATATGACAAATTGGAAAATTTGTTCTATATTTAACATGAAATAAATCATATTTTTGAAGTCCAACCCAACTTCTATAGGTATACTGAGGCTGATGAAACACTAATAAAAATACAAAGACATCAGTTGCCAAAAGACCAATGGTGGCAAAGCATGCTGGAAGTCTTACCAAGGTAATTTTGATTTTTCTTTTTATCTACGTTTGGTCAAATAACAAAACACGTGGCAGATATAATAAAGATGAGAACAATAGAGGAAGGAGGTCAAGCGGGGATTAGAACACATTAAAGCGGAATCAAGCACAGGTGAAAGGGTCGGGATAGCAACACAGGAACGCAAATTAAAGACACAGCTACCAGCCGACTTCCTGAATTAAAAAGTCAAAAATATCTTATCAGTTAAAGCAGCTAGCACAACAACAATTACTCCTGCATTCATTTCTACATTTATTTCCCTTGTCAGAGTAGGTGGAGGAACTTATTGTTGGATATCTTATCCACAAGATAGTTTGTAACTCTCTTTTGTATAAATACCTCCCCAAGATATGTATTCGGGGTTGGTGATTTCCCTCTCTGGACCAGGCTGTAGCTCTGAGATTTTTTAATACAAAGGCTGTTGAAGTGCACTACTGTTGGATCGTCTGAATGTGGATTTGATGTTCTGGGCTCTGGTACAGAATTCCTGTGTCTTTCTATGGATCAATAAGTTGTTCTAAACTGTGTTTTGTGTTTTCTGTGTTTGCAAATTTCATATATGTTTCATAATCTTAGTAACAGGGAAAAATAATAGCCCAGAACTTGTTTAAATACACTCTGTGTTCAATCCCTATTGTTATTTGTGTTTCTTCAGAATTAGCATAAACAAGAATTATTAGATGCTTCTGTTTCCATTGATTCTTTCACTTTGAAAATTGCCAAGGAATTCTTTACTGCTCCTTGATAATATTCATGCACTTTCCCTCTGCCATCATGATGAAGGATTCTTAACTGCCCTTCATCCACTGGATTACATTCCATCAATTTCTAGATTTTAAAATTGTTCCAAAATCGATTATCTTTCTCTGTAGTATTGCCCTCTATCAGAGAAACACACTCAGTAGTAAATCCTCGTAGACTCCATTTGCCCAATGGAATAAACTGTTTCAGACTTGCGTCCCAGCTCTGTTTAAAATCACCATCCAACAAACTTAAAACAAAACCCTGCACATCATAACTAGCATAAAATACTTCAAAAAACAAAGCTAAATTATAAAGAGAGAGCCCTCTCTGGATGCAGTTTGGCTAGAAGCTGCATCTAAAAGATTGGTTAGTGGTTACCTCTGCCGTATTCCCTTTTCTCACAAGTTTTGGGGAACAACCTGAGTGATAACAGATTTCTTACTCATCCCTGGGTAAACTCAGAGAGGCAAGTGTCATAGGAGAAGTTTCTATAAGATTCCATGAGCATCCACTTAGCAAACTATCTCAGACATTTTTCCATCCTCACTCATTGCACCCTACAAAAGGCCCCATCAGTATGCATCGCACCTGGCTAGGGTAGAAGTCAGTGTGCATCGCACACTAACAGTGGAGCAGTTAGTATGGTCCAGTTTAGGCCAATTCTGGATGGTTTTTCACGTAGAACTTTTGGGGAATGATGTAATAAGTTGACCATGATATTTTAGGGTATGAAACAACTCTTTTAGGGGTTAAAGAGCCCTAGTTTATTGACATATAATATTGGGGTTGAAGTGCCCAAATATGTCTATAATAGTTGCCCCCTAAAGCATGAAGTCGTAAGTCTTTGATGTCGGGTGAAATGATTTATCATGAGGATTCGAGGTTTCGAAACTAGAAGGTGACCTATATAATATACAATACAATACTTCATCATAATATAATTTTCATGATCTAGTTGAGGCGGGCATTCCCATGCTCAACTTTATAAATTCATTTCATGTACATAGAAAAGATAGTCGTCTGCATATGCAGATTGGTGATTCTTCGATTGTAGATTCATCATCCCTGGCTCGGATGACCATCTGTGAAACTTCTATGTACATTTGATGTCTTTATATCCCTGAATATATATCGTAGACTAGATGGATGAAACTAGATCCGGGGTCTTCAAACTCATTCAATCTTCGCCCGATGTACAAGTCAATCCATGTGAAGATATGTTCTGAAGTCGAACATGGAAA
>APFE031583131.1:49617-86922 GCA_000404065.3 Pinus taeda | reverse complement strand
AAGCAAGGAAGCAATTTGGTTGCAGATATTGTGTTCAAGTATGGGGTTAGTACAAGGAGCTATAAGGATAGACTATGACAGCCAAAGTGCAATTTTCTTGGAAAAGAACCTTGCATATCATTCAAAGACAAAGCACATTGATGTTTAGTATCACTTTGTGAAGGATATGATAGAAGACAAAAAGGTTTTGCTGGTAAAGGTGGACACTTTGAAGAATAATGCAGATGCATTGACAAAATCTGTGATCTCTGAGAAGTTCTCTTGGTGTAGAGAAATAATGGGCATTGCAGGGTTGGATAAATGACTAAGCTCTCTAGTGGCCCCTTGTGGAGCACTCTCTCTTGTTGGAGCAATCTAACCCATTTAGCTGGAGCAATCTCTCTTGTTGTGCCCTTGTGACATCTAGATCCAATTGTGTTGCCATCCTTAAGGTGTTGTATTCAAATTCAATGGACAACAAAGCCTTCTTCCCATAGACCAAATCATAAGGGGTGAAGCCAGTGGTGGTCTTCCAAGTAGCATTGTAGGCCCAAGTGGCCTCCACCAATCTGTCTGCCCAATGCTTCCTATTCTTGCTAACCACTTTGGTCAGAACTTTTTCCAATGCTCGGTTGGTGACTTCTACTTGTCCATTAGGCTAATAGTGGTAAGGAGTGGACTTTCTGTGCTTGATCTTATGATGGCTTAACATATTCTCAATCACGTGTGAGGTGAATTAACTGCCTTGATTAGTGACCAACTCTCAAGGGTATCCAAACTTGTAAAACACATTCTCCCTAAAGAATTCAGCCACTTTTCCTCTGTGGCTACCTTGACGGTTTTGGCTTTAGCCCACTTTGTTAAGTAGTCATTGCACACAATGATGTACTTTTTCTGTTAGGATGGAGGACCAATGGGCCCAATGAAATCCGTGCCCCACTTTTCAAATGGATCACAAGTCACTTGAGGTTGCAACGGAATTTCATCCATGGGGGTAGGTTTCCCCATCCTTTGGCACCGATCACACTCGCTGGTATACCTTCTTGCATCCTGGTCGAGAGTGGGCCAGTAATAGCCTACTTTTAGTACGTTGAATGTTGTCCTTTTCACTACAAAGTGACCTCCACAAGGCCCATGATGACAGAGTAGAAGGATGTCAAAAACTTCCTCCTCCTTAACACATCTTCTCAGAATTTGATTTGGGCCCAACTTGAAGAGATTGCCCCCAATCCAAGTGAATGGGGTGATTTTCCTTATGATTCTGCTCTTCTCCTTAGAGGTAATTGTGCAACTACTAAGTAGTTGAATATGTCAGCAAACCACAGAGAGAGAACTGAAATGGCGAATAGATGCTCATCTGGCAACTAGTCATCAACCATTCCTTCCTCACCTGCACGCAAAGTTGATATGGACAAAGAATCTGCAACTACATTTTCTCTGTCAGGCCTTTCAATAATAGTTAGATAAAATTGTTGTAACAATATTAACCATCTAATAATTTGAGCATTCACATCAGTTTGTTCATCAAATATTTAATGGTAGCATGGTCGGTATGTACAAATGTCTGGTAACTAGTAACGTAATGTCTAAATTTATTCAATGAATAGACAACATCTAGGAGCTCTTTTCAGTCACTGTGTAGTTTAACTCGTCTTTGGACATATTTTTGCTGATGAAGTAAATGGAATAAGGTAGCTTATCATTTATCTGGCCCAGAGCTGCTCCTATAGCTTTGTGAGAGGAATCAAAATGTATGTGAAAAGGAAGAACCCAATTTGGGCCTAGGAGAATAGGTGTAGTAGTCAACTTTTCCTTTAGGGTTTCTAGGGCGTCTTGGCAGCTTTCTGACCATAAAAATTTAGATTCTTTGGCCAATAGACCAAACAAGGGTGATGCTACTTTGCTAATGTCTTTTATGAATCTCCTGTAGTATCTAGCCAAGCCTAAGAAACTTCGGAAATTTCGCTGATTCTGAGGAGTAGGGACCCTTTTTATGATGGCTATCTTATTTGGGTCTACTTGTAGTCCTTCCTGGGATATTAAATGACCTAGAAAAATCCCTGCATTCATTAAGAACTCACACTTCTTGGGACTAAGGGATAATTCCATTTCAATACATTTGTTTAACACCTTTCCCAAGTTATAGAGATCTTCTAGGAAACTAGACCCATAGGGGGTGAAATCATCCATATAAATTTCCACAAAATCATGGACTAGCTCTGCAAAGATGCTCAGGACTACTCTCTGGAAAGTGGCAAGGGTATTTCAAAATCCAAAAGGAAGGACCCTATGAGAAAAGATACCCCAAGGATAGGTGAAGGTGGTTTTGTCCTGGTCCTTTGGGTTGATCTGGATTTGATTGTAACCACTGAATCCATCTAGGAAAGAGAAGAACTTCTTTCCTGCCAGACCATCTAATACTTGGTCAATGAAAGGTAGAGCGAAATGGTCCCTTTTTGTGGCTTTTTTTAGCTCTCAGTAATCCACACAGATCCTCCACTTTCCATTTTTCTTTGGAACCAGAACCAGAGGAGATACCCACTCACTATCTGAGATGGGGTAAATGAACCCTACTTCCAACAACTTCTACAATTCTTCTTTGACTATATCCTTGAGGGCTGGGGTAATTCTCCTATGAGGTTGGTGGACTAGCTTGCAACCTTCCTTGATGTAAATGTGGTGAGTACACACTGAAGGGTGCACTGCCTTCATTTCCTTGAAACTCCAAGCAAAGGCATCCAGATTCTTTCCTAGCATGTCACATAACTCCTCTTCTTGATGTACAAAGAGATAGGGGTTCATTTT
Source organism: Pinus taeda (assembly GCA_000404065.3). Taxonomy (NCBI): domain Eukaryota; kingdom Viridiplantae; phylum Streptophyta; class Pinopsida; order Pinales; family Pinaceae; genus Pinus; species Pinus taeda. The sequence goes on along the minus strand of APFE031583131.1, from coordinate 84,138 downwards.
CAATGCTCTTTCAGCGCCGAATTCTATCATCTTGAAATGAGTAGGGTTTGAGTCAGCTAATCATAGATCAATCCGAGGGTCGTGTTTGGATTTCTTTACTAACTCCTCAAGAGACATGGTGTTGAGGAATTTATTTTGGAGGATGTTTTCAATTAGGACATCTTCATTAGGTTTCACCCCTCCTATAATATCATCTAGGGTATATATTGGGGAAGAGTAGACTTCCTCTTCTTCCCCCTCTTCTAACCATAAAGATAAGTCATGGTCTAGAGATGGTTGAGAAGGAGGTACACGACCAATTGTTTGGACAAATGCCCATTTTTAATGGTCATATTCCCAGCCCTGTAACTTATGTAAGCATCGACAATGGCTAACCAAGGCCTCCAAAGGATGAGAGGATAACCATTGAACTTGGTCTTAGGTTGGAGAACTAAGAAGTCAGCAAGGTATTCCCAGGAATCAATGGAGACCATCACATCCTCAACAATTCCCTCAGGAGCTATTATGGATCTGTCTGCAAGCTGCAAGACTATTGTGATATTTCTTAATGATACTTGAAGATTAAATTTAAGCATAGTATCCTTAGTCATCACATTGATGGTAGCCCCAAGGTAGATCAAGGTATGGGGGAAATGGTGCCATAGATGTATACATCTACTACAAGACTTCTAGGATCTAGATACTTTGGGTAGATCACCCACCCCAACATTAAGTCGGAAAGTTGTACAATGATATTAATGGTAGGGTTGTCTTTCTTTCACCTTCCCAAATGTTTGAAACACTTCTCCTTGATTAACTTGTTGTAGATGGGGACATCTTTGATAGCTTGGAGAAGTGGGATTTTGAAACACATATTTTTCAACTCACCCAAAATTTCAGTCTCTTTTGGGGTGTGTTCGATAGGATGGGTTAATCTCTTAGGAAAAGGAGGTGGATTTGCTTGAGGTACACTTTCCTCTTTTTCATCTACACACTCCTCAGGTGGAGATGGAGGTTAGTTATCATGAAGCACTCTCCCAGAACCACGGTTAATTTCATGAATTTTCATAACATAGATAAGGTAGGATATTTCTCCACTATAGACCTATTGTGCCTATCTATTGTTCGGGTTCATATTTGGTTGGGCAAGCATAGGAGGTTGTTTAGGTGGAGCAGGGTGTAGGAGCTGCGGTTGAGATGGAGGTGGAGGCAATAGAGCTGGAGCTTGGTTGTATGTGGGCTTCCACCCTTGGGATGGTACATTCCATTGAGGTTGTGGAGGAGCATATGGATGAAATAGATGTTTGGCACATTGGGAACGATATTGAGGTGTAAAATACCAGGGAGAAGGTGTGTACCACGAAGGATGAGTAGGAGGGAACCAAGGGGGAATGGATGTATTTTGATTAGGGTTATAATATGAAAAAGATGCTCCTTGCATGCCTTTTTGGTATGGCCGAGGTCCTTGAGGCCTCCTCTGATTGGTGTAGCAGAGTTGTTCAGTCACCCCTTCGGTTCCCTAGTAGACAAATTTTATTTTAGGCAGGGAAGGGAACTTGTCTGTGGAGTGGTTTTCCTCACAGACCGAGCATATTTCTATAAGATTCAATGGACATTCGTTCCTATGGTGCCTCTTGATACATCTAGGGCAGAAGATAACTAAGGCTCTCTCTGCTTCCTCTTGACTTGCATGGTGTCCATTTGTAGAGCAATGGTATGCAATATTTCACTCTTAAAGTCTTCCAACATGTTCCCAATTTCACTTTTTTTGGATGTGTTGGAAGAGGACGAACTGGCCATGGCATGACTAGCCCTACCCTTCTTTCTAGCTACCCTAGAATGATTCTTGAAAATTGTCTTGATATCATCAGAGGGTAACTGGTAGATGTCCCCACTTCACAGCAAGTTTAGGGTTTCTAGGAGATATTCCCTAATATCCCTAAGAAGGACTAACTTAAGTGATTCAGGATCTAGGGTGCACCTGGACCTTTTGTAGCTGAGTTGGAATCTTTCCTCATAATCTTCTAGAGATTCATCATGTCCCATGGTCATTCTAAAAATTTCCTCTTTGGTATCTTTGGACCTATAGTAGTCCCTAAACTTGTTGTTTAAGGTTTGTTGCATCTGATCCCAGGTGGTGATATTATCCCTAGGTAAACCCATGAACCAACGCAAGGATGCATCTTTGAAAGTGGATGGGAATAATTTCAACTTCTGATCATCAGATGTATAATCATAATTCCTGCATATGACAACAAACTCAAACAAAAAAGCATCTGGGTCTTCTGAGGCGAGGCCATGGAAGTGAGGAAGAGCAGAGGGGCTTATGTTTTTCATCTTAGAATGACCATTAGTTTCTTTGATGGGAAAAGCACCATCAACTCTATCTCGGTATCCGCTTTCATTTCTATTTTCATACATGGTGTAATTTGGTGGAATGGTCTCTTCTTCTTCCCCGATGGGCTCTTCAAAAATGTCTGGTTGTTCGCCTAATGGGTCCTTTAGCTTACAACCACCGAAGAAGAGGGAAGGTTGTTGGTTTTATGTGGTGGGGGTATTTGGCACAAATTTTCCTAAATTGTCTTTACTCTTACGAGGCACGAAAGAAGTTTTTGTTGTTTTTTTTTTTTTTGAACTTCTTGTGGAATGGAAAGAAAACAAAGCCAAATTGCAACTACTCGTTGAATGGAACTAATTGTAGAATGGAAAGAAAGCAAAACCAAATTCAAACTAATTGTTGAATGGAACTATTTGCAGAATGAGAAAAAAATAAGGAAAGAAAAAAGAAAGAAAGCATAAATCACATCTACTCAGACACTTTCCTAGCAATGGTGCCAAAAAGTGATGAGTTCCACCATTGCAGCAAGAATGATGCAACTCCTGGGGCTACCAACTTTAATTCATCAACTCGGGGCTCGTACAAACTTGGAGGTGATAGTGTTTTATACACAAATAGATGTAATGGTCTACTCTCATTACTGTTCAACTAGGGTGATAGACCACTTGGGTTTCTCAAACTAGCTTTATATTGACTAGAAGAATTCTGACTACCAACTGGAGAAGGGAAGATTATCCTAAATGAAAGAAAAGAAATGCTGCCTATTTTAAGGAATGAAAGACTGAATTGGAAGATGCTTGTAAAGTAACATGAAATCCTCTATCTACTCATTGACATATTTTGCTTGCAAAAGAACCGTAGCTTAACCCTATTTATAACATGTGATGATTTAAACTAACTGAGCATGGAATCTAATCTAGGGAGTATTAATTGTTGCATGCATGTGCTAATTAGGAAATAAAAACAACTCTTTCTATTTATCTTTTCATTTTATGAATGCCAATGTTAATCTTTCCTTGTTCTTTGGCAGGGGAGACATGTATGAAGGAAGAGGCTTAGAATGGTATTGATGGCATGGAGGTCAATTAGAGGCCTAATCCTAGTTTCAGTGATGATTTTTCTCAATTTGGGCTCAAAACAAGCTGCTACAGGATTTCCTACAGGAAAACTACAAGATGTCCTAGTTCTCCTACAGGATCCCCTGTTTTACTACAAGAATAGGTTGAAAGCTTATGAATTGGTTTAGAAGGTGGAATGAAGCTTGGGAAAGGTATATAATGGGAGAATAAGGCATGGAGGGGGTGAACACTACCCACAGCTCAAGCAAGTGCTTCAAGATGGTTGGATTTGCTAAATGGAAATGGCAATTTTTGCTTATTAAACAAGAATTCAAATTGAGATTTTAGTGGATTTTGGCTACATGGGTGGATAAGTCTTGGATGAGGAAAACGAGATGAGGTCTCCTGGCAATGTAGAAGCTCTTTCACAAACACACATTCTTGTTTTCATCTATACACAAATTCAACTATACATGGGAAAGGTTTTTTAAATGGAATAAAACAAAGCTATTACCATCTAACCGCTAAGTGCATGAGTGGAAGTGCTTTGAAACCAATACAATATTAAGAGATTAAAAATGAAAATTGCAACTCATCCTAAGAGACTTAAAGACAAATACCTACTCATCAAGAAACCCTAGTTTATGCAAGAAAGTAAGAACTATGTTTTGAACAGTATGAAAGTGTCCCTCAAGTCATGATCCCAAAAGAGAGGGATGAGGTGAAAACCACTATTACCAGCTTTTCTGAAATTCCTTATATCACTATGATACCATTGTTCTAACTATCCACAAATGGAAGCAAGCTAATTAATCGTACAAATGCTTGTAAATTATTTAACAACAAAAGCAGTTCAACAGCTAACTATGAATGTAATCTAAGCATACATATACAAAAAGAGGAACCTCTGCTGCTAGGGTTGGACCCTAACCCAAGAGCTTCATCCCTCTGAGTCAACTCAGTGTTGGATCAAGGGAATTCTTCTCTTTTTCATTGAAATATAAAAAATACACAAGAGTGATCATTCATAAAGTTTCAACACGAAAATGCTTCTTGGCTATAATAAACAAAAATTTGAATCATAATGAGGCTCTAGGCCGTCTTATTTATACAACTGAAGTTACCAAAAAACTCCTTAAATTTAGGGAGTCTTGTCTCCCAATCTCAATATCAACTGGTCTTCAACTGTCACTGGCTTGGTTGCCAATGATCTTAATGGCTTGGCTGCCTGCAACTATGAGCTGATGAGATTCAAAGGAGGAATCTTCGAGTGAGTAAGGAGTTAAGGAGGGAGATCCCATCTCCTAAAATCCCTCTTTCTTTTCTTATTCGAGTTCCTGCACTTTAATTATCCAAAATTTTCTCCGAAACCTGCAATCAATGTACATTAGACCACTAGACATGAGATTTCATCTTTACCCTTCTCATTAAGCAAAATATCACAAAACATGTAAAGAATTATGAGAAAAGTTGATTTTAGTAATATGGAGAGTTGTATTAAGGTCCATATAATTTACCTATTGATGAGCCTCATCAATCACGTGGATTCATTCCCTCAACCTCTGTCCCTGGATTCCATTGATCCTCTAGATTGTACTGTCTTGAGTTCTTCCATTCCAGACTCCTCACGTTTTGTGAACGAGGATCAAGTTGTTCATGGAGTTAGCGTTGTGCAACCAACCTACATTACAATTCATGACGAGTGTGTGCGAGAATCTAAAGAAGAACCCGCAGTGAAGGATGACTCCCATCCATCCGTGCCTCATCTGTTTTATCTTGACATCCCCTGTGATTCTTCCACTATTGATTTCCCCTGTGAAAACTCATTTCCGAATGTGTCTACTTTTGATCATTCAGATGACACATCAGATGTAAGTCTGTCATTACATTGTGGAGAGGACACATCTTCCTCTAAAAATATGTTCGATCTGTCATCTATAATTTCTTGAAACATAGAGGGTGAACATCCTTGCTTCTCATATACCCCTCTGCATGATTCATCAAATCATGAGGATGTCGACAAACATCCCAAATTTTCTGATCGTGGCTGTCATGATCTCTGTACTTCTTCATTTGATCACGACGTTGATTCACTCGTTGTTAATATGTCTAGGCCAATGATCTCCAACGATCTACCTATTGATGAAGTCAAAACCCCAAAGGTTGTCGAGGCACTTCAGCCCAAGCTAATGGTTATGTCAGGCCCTTGCTGTCTTGAGGTTCGTTTCACTTTTGATCGGGATATTGTTGAAACACGCAAGGCTCCTCATCACTCTCTGCTTCACATTGAAGATCAACCAAACACTGAAATTTCCCTTCATCCACTCGAATCACATGATCCCATTTCTCTTGCATTGGAGGAATCTTACACAGCATGCACATTTCCGCAACGTAAGTGGTCTACCTTTCTCACATTTTCTTGCATGTCACAACCAAGAAAATGTGTATAGTACACATAGTGCATGTCATGCACTTTCACTCATTTCTTTTCTGTGGACACACTTAAACTCGGAGTGTGTTTTTCTTCATTGTTATATCTTTCATGTTTGTTGGTTTGCATGACTATGTTTTTTGTGAACCACACCTTCACCAATATTGGTTGACCAATGCACTGGTGGCTGCATTGGAAGTATCACTTCACCTGAGTAGACCCATGTATTGTTAGCTTAGGAGTAGGAGTAGTGTTTGCTTCTTGTTGGTTTGCTTGCATGCATGTTTTCTTTCTTGTTTGTTTGTTTGCTTGCATGCATGTTTTCTTTCTTATTTGTTTGTTTGCTCGCTTGTTTGTTTTCTTACTCCCCTTTGCTTTAGCATTTGCTTCTGCTCTTCACTCTTTTGTTGCTTGTTTCTTATTTACGTTCATAGGTTAGTTTCGCATGAACCGTGTGTGACGCTTGAAACCAGTTGGGTAAAGTACAAGAGGACTTGTGCAGTTATCAATACTTGGTTATCTGTCATCATGTCTCTGTATGAAGAATTGGTTGTCTTTAGTCCATGATACACCAATGGAAAATACATTATGTTTGAATTGAACCTTGATGGAAATACAATGCTTACGCACTAACTAGTATCACCTGCTCTAGTCGGTTGTTTTGGATTAACCCTTGTTAGCTCAGTCAAGTAGAGTAAGGTGAGGGGGAAAACCTTAACAAGCATGTCAGAGGTATATACAAAATAATTCTTTGAAGGAAAAACCTCTTCTACTCTCAATAAGTTAGGATCCCTCTTTTGCCTTTGAAATGAATAAGAGCTATGCACAGTTTTTGAAAAAAAAAATGTAAATATGAAGAATTTTGAAAAAGATGAAAAATGAATAAGGTGAAATGATCTAAATTGGAGCTTATTAGTAATGTTGTGCTAATTCCCCATTTAGAAATAAATCCAATATGCTTATCATTTTCTTTTTCAAGTTCTTAAGGATTCAATATTTTTTTCTTAATTAATTGATTCGCATGAGAGTTTCTTATGTAAGTGTTATAAACAATTTAACATAAAAGCATATGTTGAACAACAACAATATAACAACAAATAACATCAAAATATAACACACAAAAAGCACATGATAAAGGAGTTCACCCCTCCTGGGTTACATCTCCTTGGTCCAACTTCTAATGCCTTGGGCCTCACTATTATGCTTAAATTACATCAAAATTGTGTTTACAATGCTCAGATGCATCTCCAACCTATCTCAATGAATTCAGAATACCCAAAACTACTAGGATTTACTATTTTTGCATCAAATTTGGATAAGAATTGAAGGAGTTATGACTTTTCCTAGTTCTCCCACTATTCTTTCCACAAATGCTCAAAATCTGGCAGAAAACTACAAATTTGCCCCAAAAACCGTTAACTGGGCAAGATTTTCCCCACACCGCGGGCCATATCCTATCGGTTGTATCGCAAATCGCAATTGGCAAGTTTAGGTGGGTGGAAGTTCTTGTTTTAGCGGCGGAACACTTCGATTGTGATATCGTGGACCCGTCGGTATACTAAACTGTAATTCACAAACACCTCACGTCTGGGATCTTATCGCATTTTGCAATTTGGTGGAGAAGCGATGATAGTTTTAAGGTGAGACTTGTTCTTCCTGTGAGTTGCGATTGCAATCTGTGATTTATCGCATCACAACCTGGTACTTACCGAGGGCCAATTTTGACATGTTCTCCCCTTCACCAATTGCGATTGTGATTTGTGATTGCCTTATCAAATTGCAATCCTGAACCTGTCAGGGGACAATTTGAGACACATTTTCCATCTACCTCTACAATATGCAATTTGCGATGGCCAATGATGGGCTGCCACTTGGCACCTGCTTATTGGCTTAAGACCTTGCCACATCATCCCAATCCTGCCATGTAGGCAAGTCATATTTGAACTTTGACTTACTCTAAATTCTTCATACGAACTTGGATTTGAGTGTCGTTCATATCGTTGGATTCGAAATGACAAGTTCTTCAATCTGAAGTTGAGTTTGACAGGATTTTGACACTTTTATTTTTGAGCATAATTCTGAGCACTTGATCACTCCTTCCCACTCGAAGCCTTTTTGACCCAAAAAGGATCACTTTCAATTATTGAACAGATGAGAGTACTGTTCCCTCACCTTCCCCACTTCAATCCATTTGGCCTTTGATCGATGTGTATCTTTGAGACCCACCCGAAGATAATCAATACTTCCCTTTTTGTTGTCTTTGTCCTTCTGTCAAGTATAGTGTCTTGCTGAAGCGCATCAAGGAATTCTGGAGAAAAATCTTCAGTAGATGGAATTTGAACATTCTCTCCTTGATCTTCAATCAAGGAGGTTCATATAATCTCAAATTTTCAAAATTAACAACAGAATATATTTACATATATGAAGGAAAATCAAGCTTGAAAGCATTATTACCAATCTTTTCCAGAATTTTGAATCGACCATAATGATTTGGTTTCAAATTTTTACCTTCACCTTGAAGCCTTTCCTTGATAATGTAAAGCCAAACTTCATCACCTACTTGAAACTGATGATGCACATGATGCTTATCATAGCTTGCCTTATACTTTCCTTGACCCTTTTTTATTTGTTCTTTAACTGTTTAGTGAATCAATTGAATTTTCTCAATGAATTTCTTTGCTCTGTCTATGTCACTATGTCCACTATAGCTACATCTTTCTCAAAGATGAAATCCAAAGTCTATTTAGGAAAATAACCAAGACATGCTTCAAAAGGTGAAGTTAGAGTAGAAGAGTGTTTTGCCTGGTTGTAAGCATGTTGAATAGAATGCAACTGTTCATCCCACAAATTAGGATGTTTGGTGCAATATCCTCTTAGAAAATGAATGATTGTATTGTTAACCACTTCAGTTTAACCATCTGTTTGCGGATGAAAGGATGTAATTTTCTTCAACTTAGTGTCCATCAAGTTCCATAAACTTGACCAAAAATTCCCAACAAATCGAGAATCACGATCACTTACAATAGAAGTAGGCAATCCAAAATGAACCCATACATTTTGAAAGAAAAGTTGAGCTATTTGTTTAGCTGTAATTTGCTTTTTACAAGGCATTAACATGCACATCTTGTTGAACCTATCCACAACTACATACAAATAATCATGACCTTTCCTTGATAAAGGAAGATCTCCTACAAAATCCATAGAAACAATTTCCGAAGTTCGTGAAGGCACTAGAACTGGTGTCTACAATCCTAGTTTCCTATTACTAGGCTTACTCACTACACACAATGAACAACCTCTGATAAAAAATGACACACTTTCAAGCATACGAGGCCAATAAAAATACCCCAGAAGATTTGTCACTATTTTACTTACACCGAAATGTCTAGCAATAAGAGAAGTGTGTGCTTCCCTTGTGACACTTACTCTCTCTCCCCCCGTGGAACACAATTTTTTCCCAAATGATACAACAGATTATCATCTACATGGTAGTATCATTCCTCAACTTGGCAGCCTTGACTCAATTTTAAATACACCTCTTGAAAGTCAGCATCCTGTGCGTATTGTTCAACATAACTTTCAGGCGAAACAAAATTATTCTTGAGTAAAATGGATACATTTACAACTGGTCTAGAAAGCATATCAACAACTTTGTTATAAATGCCTTTCTTGTACCTGATTACCAAGTGAATTTCTATAAAAATCCCATCCAACGAAAGTGCCTTGACTGCTGCAATTTGGTTTGAGATTGTAGATATTACAGGGTCGGTGTGAATAATGGTTTTTTTCCCATCAAATAATGCTTCCATTTCTTCACATTTTGTACCAATGCATAAAGCTCTTTAAGAAATAATTATTCTTTCCTCAAGACATCCAACACATTCCTAACATGCTTAACACACTCTTCTCGTGATTCATTGAATATCAAAATATCATCTAACTAGGCAATTACAAACTCATCAAGAAATGATCTTAAAATATTATTCATAACTCTCATGAATGTAGTTGGAGCACTGCAAAGACCGAAATGCATAACCAACCACTCAAAAAATCCTTGTTTTGTTTTAAAATTTGTCTTCCATATGTCCTCCTCAGCTATTCTAACTTGATGATATCCACTTCTCAGGTCTAATTTAGTGAAATACTTTGCATTTTTCAACTGATCTAGCAAATCATCTATTATGGGTAGTGGGTATCAATTATTTATTGTAATCTTATTCAAAGCTCAATAATCTACACACATATGCTAGGTTCCATCTTTATTGGGTACCAATACAATTGGTGAACCACATGGCCAAGTAGAAGGATGAATTACTCCTTTATCTAACAATTCATGGACTTGTTTCTTAATGTCTAAGCTTTCCAGAATTGACATTCGATACATACCGATGTTTGGGAGTGGACAATCCTATTGTAGCTGAATTTCGTGATGAATTCCTCTTTTTGGTGGCAAACCCTTTGGTTCTTGAAACATGTCTCCATATTGATTAACCACATCAACCAATTCAACTTTCAACTTCACATCACAACCTGCAAAAGATTCCTTCTCTGTGTCATTTTTCTACTTAATCATAAGGAGCACAAGACTCTTGCTGGAATTGACCAGTCACTTCATTTCCCCTGCACTTGCGAAATAAAGGCTAATATTTCTACGATGAGTTCTCACAATGTACTCCACTCCATCTTTGAACAAATGGTATTTGTTCTCAAATTTGTGGAAAACAGCTCTCTTGTCATACAGATACGGGTTTCCCATTACAATCCCTGAGATATCCAATGGCACAACGTCTAATTAAACTTCATCAATGAAATTAGCGGTGATTTCAAACCTGAAGACACATTTCCATGTGACCTGCAAATTAGCATCCTTCGTTATCCAACCCAATGGATATGGTTTATGATGAGGCACGGTTTGCAGATTCATTTTCTTAACCGAATCCACAGAAATTAAGTTGGCTTGCCACGTCTGTCTCTTTGCTTTCTTTTGCCATGAATTTCCTTTTGGTGGTTGTGGTTGTGATCTTGGTTTCATCTCCTGAGTCAAAACCCAAGTCTTGTTGTGCAGCAGTGTTGGTCTTTTGTTTCCCTTCATTGTTAAATTTCTTGAGTCATAATTCTGGATGAAGCATCCAACAATGAGCTTCATCATGTCCCTCCTTGGAACAATTTTTGCACATGAGCTTCTCCCCTTCTTTCTTAACAGAAGCAGTTTTCTTCTGCTTTCCTTTAAACTTCTTCCCTTTTTCACCACTCTGAAGTGGCTTCTTCTTACCTTCTTCCTATATATTTTTCCCTCTTTCTTCGAGGTGTGTAGCTTGAACACAAACCTCATCAAGATTCGTGGGACTGAACATAAGAATGTTATGTTGAAGATAGATATGCAGCCCTCCTATGTATTTTAGCAAGGTATCTTGTGACTTTAAGTCTACTCCTAGAATAAGAGCTCTTTTCCTAAACTCTTGAATATACTCTTGCACAGTTTTACCTTTCAACTGTCTGAAATTTTGCCAATTCATAATGGCTTTTTAAAGAGCAGAACTATCTTTTTATAACAACAATGAAATCAGACCAAGAAATAGAGATCTTACCATATTTTTTGATCTCAGCTTGAGTCCTTGCTTCCCACCATACAAGTGTTGCCCCCTCCATTCTCAATGAAGCCAACTGAATTTTGATATCATCCTCTTGAAGGTTTTGAATTCTACAATACACCTCCAATTGAAAAATCCAATTATCCAGCTTCCCTACATTAACTTCACCATTGTACATAGGTAACTTGAATTTAACATCAAGCTTCAAAAAAGGTGATCTACCAATTCCTTTCGAAGAATTATGATGAGTATCAGTAATGGTCGTATTTGTGGAAGAGTGTGAAGATGCTTCTGAAGAAGAATATGAAGAAGATGGTGGAGATGGTGGAGGATTTCCTTCATTCCCATTACCTCCTTTTCCATTACCTCCTCCTAAAGAACCTTCTCCATTGGGGGGCTTGGAGATTTTTCCTTGCAATCCGTTGTTCCTCTCTTCATAGAGGATCTTAACCATCTATGTCATATCAAAGAAAGCCTTTTTGAAGGTCTTCTCATCTTCTGTCATGATAGGTTCTCCTTCATGAGACATAGTATCTGAAGACTCAACTACAACTTGAGGTTGTACTGGTGTTATAATCTCAACTGCAACTTGAGGCTGAACTGGTGTAGAAGACTTTGGAAACCTTTCTCTTCTTCCACTTGACCCAACTTCAGGGCTTTCAACCAGCTTTCCTTCACCTTTTGTGAGCTCTAACCTTGTAAGCATAACATAAACTTGCAAACAATTGAACCTTTCTTTCAAAAAGCAAATGAAAATGACTAGTCCGATACCCGTCCGCATAGGAAGAGGGAATTAGACCGGTAAGATTCCCTCGTCAAGGTTAGGTGGTGGAGCCTTTGTCCAAATGGGATAAGCCAGGAAGTATTTCTATCTGCTATGTGGATGGAAACTGTCTTGCAAATGCGAGAACTTCTATATGGTATCTCGGAAATCTTTCACTATACTTGGGGGCATGCGAACCTTTTTGCGTGCAAGCGAAGAGCGGCCATTTATTTTATTAGTTTGTAGATTCTCAAACCCTTTAAACTCGTAGGATTGGTCGTTCCTAGCTTGCATAAAGAATGGATGCGGAGCAAAGCTTTGAAAGGTGCAAGCTCCATAAAAATAGAATCTAAAGATGAGACGTCTTTATTATATGACTGGCACGAGTAGTTTTTATGTGGAGTTCAAGCTCGTTAAAAATTAAACCTAAGCAATGAGCAAGTGTTCCCCCCATAGTTTAAGCTCATTAAAAAATGAACCAATTTCCGTTAAATAACCATTGTGAATGCATTATTATCAGCTTTTGAGCCTTGGTCGTGTTCTCATCATCACCTCCACTCTGTTTTAGCCGATCATACGCCTCCATTCGATTGTTTACCCTTTTGAGGAACAACTGCAACGAGTGATTCTGTTAGCCATCCTTGTGATGCTGCTGTGATTTGAAAATTCCAAACCTTACCTGGAATCAGCTGCGACCCGAAATTATCACTCGTTCCTCAAAACACGAGTCTCCTTTAAGCTCTTTTCACCTGACTCATAAAATATGAAAAGATTGCCGAGCGATTGGCCTCTCCGGCTCGTTAAAGTCATTGGAAGTGTTATCCCTCCTCTAGATTTTGATCTTTTTTACCTGAGGGATTATTACACAAAAAGATCGAGCACTTGTCTTGTTCAGCTCGTTAAAACTATCGAAAATTCATCCCTTTCGTATCGTTTTATACTTTTTCGAACTTAAGGGATTATATGACAAAAAAGGATTATTGGAGTTTCCTTTCCATCCCTTTTTCAGACTCTCTAAAATTGAAAAAGGACCGAGTTATCATTATCGTTAAACTCGTTAAAATCAATAGCGACAAACTTGTCCGTATAGACAAGAACGAGTTTCACTGTCACTAGGCTTGTTAAAGCATAGCGACGGGTTTGCCCGAAGGGCGAATTATAGAACAAGCATATGTTATCCTCCTCAAGCTTGATAAAAAATAAATAGGTACTGGTCAGAAATGACTGGGGAAAATTGGGAAGAAAACTTTAAGAAACTTTATTGGTAGCAAGTCGCTCTTGAACATGACACTTTCACTCCACATCCGAGTCAGGTTGGGTTATTCCGTTCACCGGTCATATCGCCATTGGTCCATCACACCATCCATTTTTGGGGTTAACGCTACCAATCCATGTCAGTGTCACTGGTATGTTCAAGAGAAGTCACTCAGAGAATTCACCTATGTCTCATCCATTGCAATACATTCACGCTCCATTATTTCATGACCGCCACCCTAAAACTTGTGTCATCAAATTGTTTTCACCTCCAAAATCATTTGCTCCGTTCTGTGTCGTAGATGTGGGATTCATTAAGGCCCTCCTACGACGGGTCACTTCTTTTCAACATCAGCTCATTATCCAAGAAGTCGACTTAGGAACAACCCTTTCAGTACTTTGAAGCTTGCATGCCCCAATGGAAAGTTTCTCACTTCCGGCGACAGGTTTACATCAATGGCCTTCGACCGAAAGATTTTACGTGGTGTTCGATGCCAAGTCCCTTTTTCAACCACGTGAATTGTACTGTAGTACCTTGAGGGTCATCATCATTATCGGTGATTCCTCTCGTGCCTGTTAACAGTTTACATCATTGGCTGGTAATCAGGCAATGTCTTTCCATGTTCGACTCCAGAACATCGTTCACATGGATCGACTTGTACTCCAAGTGAAGATTGAACGAGTTTTAAGACCCTGAATCTAGTTTCATCCATCTAGGCTGTGATATATTCAGGAATATAAAGACATCAAATGTAAGTCATTGCCGAACAGATGATCATCCGAATCAAAGGATGATGGCTCCATCCGAATCATCAGTCTGCTACACAGATGGTTGTCTATCCTATGTACATGAAAATGAATTTATAAAGTTGAGCATGGGAATGCCCACCTCAGCCAGATCATGAAAATATTATGAAGATAATGTATTGTATTGTATCTTATTACAGGTCGCCTTCCAGCTCAGAAAAACTTTAGATCCTCATGATAAAGCATTTCACCCGACATGAAAAGATTAACGACCTCCTGCTTTAGGGGGCAACTGTTATAGACATTTTTGGGCACTGCAACCCCAATCATACATGTCCATAAACCAAGGGCTTCTGAGTCCCTAAAAGTGTTGCTTCACACCCTAAAAGAACAAGGTCAGCTGATTACATCTTCTCCCAGAAGTTCTCCATGAAAAGCTACTCAGAACTGGTCAAAACTGGACCATACAGGTTTCTCAGTGCTAAGGGTGTGATGCATCCCACCTACTCAGTGTAAAGGGTGCGATGCATACTGGAAAGCCCTTCTGTAGGGTGCGATGAGCGAGAGTGGACAAATGGCAGAGACAATTTGCAAGGTGGATACTTAGGGAATCTTCCAGAAACTTCTCCAATGACACTTGCCTCTCTGAATTCGCCCAGGGATGAGTAAGAGATCATGAATCTCCAAGTGGAACCAAGAACTATCAGAGAGAGGACACTAATAAAAAACCCAGCAGCTGACTCACCCCCCTGCAAACATCTATATATGGATCCCTCATCACAGATATCCAGAGGCAGGAATCTTGTATTTTGTAAGGAAGTGTTGTTGGTTTCTTGGTGAAAATCATAGTGTTGGGTGATCTAAGCTTTTCATGAGGTGAAGAAGGGCTTTCATGCTGAGAGGATGATGCTGGGTGAGAACAATTGGTTGTAATCCTCTTTGCTATTCTTGATATTAATAAAGCTATTCAAGTTTTCCTCCACATTCTTGTATGTTTGATGATATACGCATTTGTGTGGTCAATATATATCTGGTCCTATATTGTTTATGATTGTAGATCTTTGTTCTTGGATAGTGTTATGCTGCTTTGATCCCACAGGTGCTCTTTGAAGCTGGGTAGACGAAGGAGGAGTGGTAAAGACCTGTCAGAAGGGAGAGGAACCAAGCAAGGAACCAAGCGCAAGACTGAGGTTGGTGTCCTTTGTTCCCCTCTTATCTACTTCTCATAAAGGAAAGCGAAAGTAGTTTTAGTTTGTTTGTTTCTAAGATAGCTACCAGTCTTAGTGGGACTAGTAGCTCTGAGTGGACACTAGATTTCCCGATAACGATTCGCATCGTTGGATTCAGAATGACGAGCTCTTAAATATGAAGTTGAATTTGATAAGATTTTGACACTTTGATTTTTGAGCATAATTCTGAGCACCCGATTGCAAAATAAGAGAAAGGCTTCCTGCATAGAGAGGTGATGCAAGTAATTCCATTGAGGTAATGACCAGGCTCGCTGGCAGTAGAGTGATGGTTGTGTTCCTGTGTGACTCTGCCAGGGTACTGTCCAGGCCTGCTGGTAGCAGAGAAACACTAGAGATGAAACTTAAACTCTGACTGTCATATTGCTTGTGTACCAATATACCCTCATCCCAAATCGAAACAACTGTGTTGACTTGGCTTGGAATGTGTGTTGACCAACCAAGAGCATGGCAGGTGCTACATCTTTCAATCAAGCTAGTGTGGGAATCATGATGATCTGAGGATTGAACGATACTTCCGGAGGAGTTAGACTTGCTTTTCACAAAACAAGGTCCATTCAGAGAGTTGGAGTTCTATCAGTGTGTCTCCAAGTGTTGTAGCAACTACAACCACCCTCCAAATTTTTTCGTAGATTCATTTTCGAGCCTCCCTATCAACCATCTCTTGCACTATCAAGTACATAGGCTTTAGCTGATTTTCAGTGGCTCGCTAGCTTATGCATGTCAACTTGTTTATCTCCCACCCGTAGGCTGTCATTCCGAACTTAGGCATTTTTTTTCCTAAGATTCTCCCCCTGAAAATTGCACAATTTTGGAGGGGAACCAACCTTCCCTCTAGAAATTGTGTAATCTAGCCAGGAAGCCCTCCCTCTAGAAATTGTGCAATCCAACACAACACTGGGATTCAGCTCAGAAATTGTGCAATTCTGGGAGGTAGTGCTCTGCTGACCCCAGAAATTCAACAATGCATGAGGGACAACTAGTCTTGCTCAACCTAGAAATTGCGTAAATTTCATCCCCAGGCTTGCATATTGCTGCATGTGCTATCAGGTTGACCAATTCCCTCCAGGACTAAGAAATCCTAATTTGCATGCATGGCATGCTTTTCCTAAAAAAGCAAAAAACAAAAGAAACCTTATATTTTAGGGATCTATTTTTAGCAGCTAAAGGTTACATACAAAGATCATTTTAGAAACCTCCCGCTAAATGTCGCTTTTTCCTATATTTGTGGCATATGAATCATAACCTCGATCTTATCAAAACTCATTTGTCGGATGTTGTAGATATCATTCCTCACATTGAGCTTGTAGCTCTGACATCCCACATCACATCTAAGGGTCTTCGGGACATTTAGCTCAGCTTTTTTGGGGTAAGTATGATTTTCATCTCTTTTACTACGTTTCTATTGCTTTTTGTATTTCTCTTTGTGTAAGTGTTGTCTGCTTGGTTTCGATTAATGCTTGCTGTCATTTTGATTCATGTTAGCTTGTAGAAGCATTGTTTCAGTTTTTCATTACATCTCACTATTGTTGCATGCATGACATTATTTTTTCATTCACGGTTGCTGTTGTGGTGACTTGCTTCACACACATGCTTTTTTTCCTGTTTTGTAAATCCTTCATTCATTGTTTGCATGCATGATCATTCACTCTTGTTTGCATTTAGCTTCACCGTGCATTTAGACTTCTCATGTTTCCAGTTGCCCGTCGGCGGGTCTGGGCTGCCTTGGTCCAGACCTTGCCTTGGCCAACTATAAATTGTGCATTTTTGGAAGTGAAGGCTCTGCCTTCCCTCCAGAAATTGCACAAATCTGGCCCAACACTGGCCTCCAGGCTTACATTGCGCAATTCTGGGAGGCATTGCCTTGCTGGCCCCAAAAATTACGCAATGCAGTTGGTTGGTTTGCATGTCACTGCTGACTGAAACTACGCATTGCACAGTTTCAGTCCTCAACATGATAGGCTGGACTATGCATTGCATAGTTCCAGCAGTCATTCAACCTCCTGACAACGCAAACTCTTCCTTGCACAGTTTTTGCAGTCAATCTCCCAACCTCCCAGTGAAAATTGTGCAATCTTCACAGACAATGACACAGGTATGTGGCATGTTAGTCCCCCATTTGGTTTTGGTTTTCAACTGACATATTACTTTCCATGAGCATTGCTATGTCTCCATGTATCACATGTGTTCATTTTCCTCTCAAAAGCACAGGTACAATGGCCTCCCAAAGAGTAGGGTAAAAGGACACCATTGAGAGCGCAATTGAAGATGTAGTTGAGCGAGTGTTTATGAGTTTGCGTATCTATGAAGGCACCAATTTTCTCATAGATAAGGATATCAAGATGAAATGGTAGTGACATCACAGAAAGCAACACCATTAGCAGCAGTAGAAGGTTGTAGACCTGAGCATGACCAAGGTAGGAGGAAGGTTACCGACAACGTAGAGGCAGAGCAAAGATGCAAGTTCAAAGCAAATCCACTTGTGATGAAAGAAGATTTGGAGATTAAGACTAAGAGGTGACAACACGACAAGAGGATTGCACAAAGGCAAAGAGAGAAACAAAGGATGGAGGAAACAGAGAAGGAGTTACAGGAGTTGAAGTGGTAACTCAGGGTAGAACATGAATTGTACAACAGAGAGAAGGAAGCACAACAGGAATAGGTACAACAGGAAGTGCAACATGCACAAACTGATGAAACTTCACCCATATAGGTTATAGACCCAACACAACATCTGGCACAGAGCAGAAAAGGTGAGAAGTGATGTTGATCACATGCATGGGTGTTCAGGAGCATGGATTTCATTATGTGCACGCATGCGATCCATCCATTGGCACACTCGCCAAGGCGAAGACAAAGGACCAAATCTGAATGGAGCTGGAGATGTACTTTGACAAGTTGATGCACATAGCCGCCAGCACACACTTGGAGATCAGCATAGACACTATGCATAAGTATGTTGTTGGCTTAGCTACACTCAAGACTATGATGCACATGTTATCAGACGAGTTGGATAGAGGAGCCAAATCAGTGTACCCAGATGCAACGGAGACAAGAGTTCGCTTCTAGAAGGATGTCACCATAGAGTAAATGGATACCATCATGGACTACCAAGCTTGGCATCAGTTGACCACCATCGATCATCATGAGGATGCCGAAGAGTTGGTCTTCCCATAGCTATCCAAGTCTTAGTGATGTCTTGCATGGCTTACTCAAGCCTATTTTGTCTCACATGGGTACATGTGCATATTGTAATGTAACATCTTGTAAAAGTGAAAGAAAAAGTGTCGATAGTAGAATGTAACAGTCATATGGTAGTTGAAGAGTCGTGAGGGTAGGTGAAGAGTCACAAAAGGGAATGTCAAGGATCACCCCACCCTTTTTTATTTATATAACCTCATAACTCATTGTACAGGCTTTTGGGGGCCAAGCTTCCTATAGGTGTATCTTAGAGAAAGCTTGGAGTGTATTATAACGAGCCTTGGCTTCTCCACAGTGCAGAGCTAGTATATCTCTTTGGAGGAGCAGGAGATAATGACTGTAACGTTCCATTGTCGGGACTAGTAGTTGGACATGGTTGTATGTATGGCTAGAACTTTCACATTCTTAATATAACAGAACCAACATGTTTCATGCATATGTTGTTATTGTATTTTAGCTATCTTGCTTACTATAATGATATATGTAGCTGTTTGCTTACACATGTATGTATGGGCTCTTTCTGTATATATATGTATGAATCTTATTGAGATCTACTATTGGTTTAACCATCACTTTGGATCATTGGTTCACCTGCCTTTCAAATTATGATGTATCTTTTCTCGTGTGTTCCATTTCAAGCCATGTGTTTCTATAGGTTTCCAAGGGGGGCACTCATTTCACTTTCCATGTGTTAGAAGCCTTCATGCACCTTCCTTGGCTTGCTGCACTAGTCACACCCTTGCTACCAAAAAGGATATCCTACTTACCTTTATGCGCAACCCCAGTGAAGGCGATATCGTGCGATCCAATACTCGAACTCCTACACTAAATGGTCTGAGGTCTACTTGGTACTTCTTATCAGGGAGATCCTCTACCATGTTGGTAGGTCCAATACCGTCAACACCACGGTAAGGAAACTACATTTTCAATGTGGAAAGGATTGATGAACCTACATTTGCAATGGGAATATTGTCTTCGTTTATTTGGTGGTGATGGCTGACCCATTGGACTTCAAAATTATCCTTGGAATGATTATGTCTATGCTATGAATGCTTTGGTTTATACGCTCTTTTGAGTGATGCATTTTCCTCACAATGGGAGCATTATCACTATTCAATAACTTATACTTCATAATCACCCTCCTAATTTGACTTTAGCTTAGAAATCCCCTTTGTATGTTCCTAGTATTTGAGTAGATTCTACACTGTTATAGATTACTTATGTGGAATGATATCCTCAAAGTTCAATTTCTTCTAAGAAGAGACATTTATGCTCTTTTTTTCCTTCTCAATAATTTATCCCAACTATTGGTCTAATGAGTTCTCCAATGGGGGCATAGAATCCCTTTCTACCCCAACTATTTTAGGGATTGTGATTTTCCTCATGAGTTTGATCTCACTCTTCGTAGGTCCTCAGGTTCTAGTATTTTTTAGTATTTTTTGATAGACTTTGTTAGCCCTAATCAAAACATTCATCATAATATGGAAGATGTTTATTCCAATTCACTCATTTGGGTTGTTGACCCTTTTAATTCTCATGATTGTTTAGATAGTGAATTTCCTTTACAAAATGATTTACTTGAAACATTGACTATGGATGATATACTGTGAGAAGATATACATCATTGATCATCATTTCTTCTAGAAGTAGAAACTTTGTGGGACAATTACCAAAGGAATTCTTGGTTTGAACATCACAAGGGGTTTGACCTAAAGATCTACAATGTGCAAGCTACTCTTTGCTCCATAGTGTACATATAAGGTTTGTTGTTCCAAGTTTTGTATTCCATAAACTAAGCTTTTATTAAAGGTTCTTACATTGGATTTATTAACCTCTAGCATAGTGTTTCTAATCATGTCTACAAGACTTAAAAGACATATTCTCTAGGTATATTACAAGCTAATATGCTCTAATAGGTATTTGATCTTGAATTTTCATATAGGTTATGTTCATATCCTTTCATTGTGCATTATTAGTTTCCTGTTCCATTTTTTTCTTAAGATCGACCCCAAGAAATTGTGACATGAAACCTACTAATTTTTCAAAGGTGTCATAAATTGTGTGGTAGAGCCTAATTTTTTATGGGTGCTCTAGATAGTATCTTGTTCCCAATTGGTTCCGATGCTTTTATCTTTCCATAGGCTTAGGAGCCATCATTAATCATATTATTTCTTTTTATTAAATCTTCATACTTGCTCTTAAATATAATTCTAACAATCTCTTGAGGGGCTCCCACATTCAATTGCATTATTGCATTGCATTGAACCAAATTCTCTTTCGGGCCAAATGTCAACTTCAACTTCCTCTCTTATATCCTATTGCTTATACATTCTCTTTAGCTACTAGCCTTACATCTTTTTCTTTTCTAACTTGACACCTTTATCCCTAGAGGAAACATCCCCTGAGCATTCATATCCCACATGTCGTTCCTGCATTGAGCATGGGTATGTTCCAAGTTACGGATCTGCTTTCCTGTTCATGACAATGATTTCCTCCTTTGTATTAAAATATTATTTTATTCCTTTTTGGGATATTTATAACATACTTGATAAGAGAGCACACAAAGTGCCAGAGGATGCCTATTAATGTGGAATAAAACATGTTCTTTGTAAATCCATTAGAGAGGAAGTTTATGTCAAGTAGCTGGAATTAAAATAAGGAACAATGTTGGAAATGACTAAACCTTGTGCTCTGTAAGCTGGGAAAATATTCCATGTGACTTTGTTTAGGCCATTGAATAGCGCGCTTAATCTTGAATGATCAATGAGAAGCTTAATGGAGGATTGAATCACTATGGTTCTTGTTGTATGGCTATGAAACCACCTAGTGCTTGTTTGTTGTTATACCACAAGAAAAAGGTAATCTAAGCCATTGTGGTGCTTGTTTGAAGAGATATTAAACCACCTAGACAATGAAATATAGATCCATGTGGTGCTTTCCATGAAAAATATAGTTCTTAAACTAGAAAAATTAATTAATTCAATCTTCTAGAACTAAGAAATAACACATATGACCTTGGGTGAAGCCTTGTGTTTTAATTCATAAAGTAAATGATTTATTTTGGTGCTTACTGCTAGAGAGAAATTATTAAACCATTTGGCCTCTTAGGTATGTGACTAAGCTTTGGGTGTGAACTTCCTTGATTGAGAATCCCCTCAAACTTTGGATCTAGTTCAGGGGTGATCAGCTACAAGAAACACTATAGTGTAGCTAGCCTACAGTTTGGTGGAGAGTTGAAGTCCCTCCTTTAACTTCTAGTGATCTCTAAACACACACAAGTGTAAATTACTTATGCATGTTTTCTTATGGATTGTGATGATACTTGTTATGTGTGAATGATGTAATTTCA
This sequence comes from Pinus taeda, assembly GCA_000404065.3. Taxonomy (NCBI): domain Eukaryota; kingdom Viridiplantae; phylum Streptophyta; class Pinopsida; order Pinales; family Pinaceae; genus Pinus; species Pinus taeda. The sequence goes on along the minus strand of APFE031583131.1, from coordinate 62,180 downwards.
TTTGTGTTTTATAAATGTAAATGAATTACTGAGTTTTGAGGCTCACTATTATGCTAATGGCTAGAATGATATGTTGTATATCAATGGATCTAATTCATTCCTAGATTATGTGGTTCAGTGTTATGTTTATGCTAAATATGAGAAACAATGTAATTAAGTGTTGGTGTTTATGCAATTGATTTTCCAATATTGTGAATAAATACAGTATAAACCTATTCCCTACACTAGATACTCATGGGTGATTGAAAAATTTGGGGACCCAACCCCTTGGGCCATAATATTCCTTCATATTTCATACAATAGGGCATGGAAAGGAATTTTCCTTCCTACTTTATCAATCCAACATTCGCTATTTTATTGCTCATATGGCCCATATGTTGAGATCAGTAAACAATAGAGGGAGTTTAAATAAATAAATAAATGTGTGTGTGTTTGTGTGTATGTATGCATGAGGATGACAATGAGAAAGCATTGGTGAAACCGTGCCCCAACAAAACTATGGTATATGGGTCACGAATCGGCCATTGACCATAGTAGGTAAGATTAATGAATTAGCTAGATGGAAACACAAATGGACTAATTCCATTCAACTATGAATGGAAAGGCTAAGTGTAGGGTCCGAGAAAAAAACTAGAGTGCCAAAACCTTGCCCATTGCGCACCACTTACCTCTTGCCACTATGACCATTGAACATTATAACACATATGACAATTCCACTGGAGGAAAAACCGACCAACCCTGGTTCCATAATGGAACCTTACCACCACTCACCACCTACCACCTCTTCACCTTTTTTAATGTTAAATGCCTTGAGTAGTGATGCAAATGACTACCCTAATGTGGACCTACTTGGTGGGTCATTTATGTTGACTTTTCATGGAAATGTGGAGGCCACATGGCCTTTATATGGCAAGATTGATGATGTGGCCTCTTTTAATAGGTCAAAACCTCAAATGTGTGTAACATTTAATCCCAGTCTTAGATCAGGAATTTTTTTATATTGCTAGAAAACTTCGGTGAGCTAAACACAAAGGTGGTATTAGAATTTGATGCCATAGACTTACAAAAATGAGGCTTTTAGATAACCTCATCTTCATATGAACCTTGGAGATTAGATCAAACAAAAAGCAACACCTTTTTGCCCAAGAATCCTTAAGGGACTGGAAGGGAGGTGGTTACATCCATATAAATTCAATAATTGCAAGTTATTCAATGCTCCTACGCTTGTAGTTATTTTCTCGATAAGATTATTCTTGGAAAAATCAAATATTGCGTCTATAAACAACAAGTATGATACTCACTATGTCAATCATCATTTCCATAGGTAGTTTATCATATTTTGAAGTGTTTGTAAATCCTTGATGTCTTTCAAAATGTAATGGCATTATTCTAGTGATATTATTGTTGGACAAACCCAACACATACAATTGGGTGAAATTTGTTATCGGTTTAGGATTGCCACCGTGAAAATTGTTGTAACCAAAGCTTAAAACATTTAGGTTAACAAAAAATTGGAAATTCCAAGGAAGTCCTTCTATGAATTTATTCTCCTTCAATCGAATAATTCAATAGCGACACAATTGGCCAAACATAATGGGAGACTCCTAAAGAAATTCTTATTGTAAGCAAAAAATTAACTTAAATAATTGCGATTGTCAATAGTTTCAGGGATTGGTCCTAAATTTTTCTTTGATAAATCCATAATTTGAAGACAAACTAAACCACTAATTTTATTGGGTAGAATTTCAAAAACATTATTATTCTATATATCTAGGAGAACGAAAGGCTTTAGTTGGTCTATCATAAGTGGGAGGGATCTAATCAAATTGTTGTTTACTAAAGAGTTATAATATTGCTTAGTTGAAGTATGCTACATGGGAGATATCCAATTAAATTATTCTTTGACAAAATGAGATATTCAAGATTGCTCAATTGCATATTGGCTTCAAGAATATTTGGAATGTTAAGTTTAAAGTTGTTAGTGTCTAGGTCCAAATATAATATATGAGTACAATTGAATAGCATGAGAGGGATGTAGCCACTTAGTGATTTGTTTGGTAAATGGTCTTAGTTATGCTCTTCATCAAACCCATAAACCCATAATTAAAGGGATTGCACCACTCAATTTGTTTCCCTAACCCTATAACCACCGGAGTGAAGTGTAGTTTCTTATCGAAGGTAGAATGCTTCTACTTATACTATTGCCATCCAAGGAGAGGCTTTCTAACTTGACTAGGTGATCAACTTTTGATGGGATTGGCCCACTCAAATTGTTTCTACTAATATCCAATTCTCTATGTGAAGTGTAGTTTCCGAAAGAAGTGATTCTTCCACTCAAGGCATTGTTTTCTAAAGAGAAAATATTCAACTAGACCATGCAACTGAATTTTGATGAGATTTTTTCCCCTAAAAATCATTTTCTCCAATATTTGATATTTGCAACAAAGCACAGTTTCCCATACAAGTTGGAATAGTCTCTATCAAATGGTTATATGACAAATCAATCCATTGAATATGCATGTTATTGCACAACTCCTTTGGAATGGAATCCTTGAGCACATTAAAACTAAGGTCAATTATTCATAGTGCTTTCAACTACCCAAACTCAGGGGGAATTTTTCTAGCCAAGGCATTCTAGGAAAGATTTAAAGTTTGCGACAAACAGGGAAAGTGGGTTCCATTAAATCGCTATGAGGGAGTATAATGGAAAGAACTCTTTTTGTGTTTGGTCTAGACAAACCACCCTTCCACCAACAAACATTATTTTAGTTTTCAGCAGTCCAAAGCGAGAGTGATCCATAAGTACCATATATGATTCCCTTTCTAAATGTCAAAGGTGCCTCCATGCCCCTTTTATCATGGAATGTAATCACGGACAATGGGAACATAGAATGTTTTGCTAGAATATTTTTTCCATTCAAAACAAAACCTCAAGGAAGATGTTCAATAGAAGTTAATCCACCTATCTACTCAAATAAATATTGATGAGCTTTAGTTTGAGTATGAAGAGAATAATCAATAAGCATTGATACAACTATGATCACAAAGCACACAAACATCATGAGCATAACAATACTTTTATGACCCATTTCTCACTCTTGAAAACAAATTTCTTCAAAGATAAGAAGCATTAGGAGAAGTTTAAGGTCTAAAATGGGCCTTATAAGAAAAACAAGAAAAATAGTAAAACAAGAAATATGATTTTTTAAAGGAAAAGAAAGAAAAATATTTTTTGTTAATTATAATTTTTAGTTATCTCCTTATAATTTTAATCAAATTTTAAGTGTGAGAACTCATTGGTTGTGAAATAAGATTGCATGTCTAACGAGTACCCACTCTATGTATTTTTGGGTAGACTCGCACTAAGAAAATTTGAAAAAACATGAAAAAAAATTGTTTCTTTCACTAAACACATTTTTTTCAAACAAACATTTATTTGATGTATTTTCAAATTTTCTTAATGTGAGTCTAACCAAAACTATATAAAATGGATCATCATTCATTCTTCATCATCATTCATTAAAAAATAAATAAAAAATATGATTTAAAAATAATTTTTTTCCTTCTTCCAAAAATATTCTTACTAAATCATTTAAAATTAATTTTGATAGTACACTTTTTCATTTTAAAATTACTCTATATATTTATAATATAATTAATTAGAGAAAAAATAAGGCACATAAAGTAGTCAAACATAATTAAAAAAGTGGTGGGAATTCTTTCATTTAATTGGAATCTTGTGTGATTCAAACAAGACTGCATAGCTAGCATTTCCTGCCACTTAGTTTAGTTATTGAACTTTGAAAGGTATAAAATAACTGACACATTTGAACCTATTGCTTAGTTCAAATATACTGAAACTAAAGCTCATGAATATTTGTTTGAGTAGATAGGTCGATTAACTTCTATTGAACATCTTCCTTGAGGTTTTGTTTTGAATGGACAAAGTATCATAAGAAAACATTCTATGTTACCATTGTCCATGATTGCATTCCATGATAAAAGGGACATGGAGGCACCTTTGAGGTTTAGAAAGGGAATCATGTCTGGTCCTTATGGATCACTCTCACGTTGGACTGCTGAAAACTCAGATTATGTGTGTTGGTGGAATGGTGGTTTTTCTAGACCAAACACAAAAATATATCTTTCCATTACACTCCCTCGTACTGATTTAATGACACCCACTTTCCATGCCTGTTGCAAACTTTAAATCTTTCCTAGAATACCATGACTGGAAGAATTCCCCTTGAGTTTGGGTAGTTGAAAGCACTATGAATACTTGACATTAGTTTTAATGTGCTCAAGGGTTTCATTCCAAAAGAGTTTTGTAATAACATATATCTTCAATAAATTTTCCTAAAAAAGAATATAAAAGATTTTGGAACACCATTTTCCATCTTATATGTTAAATTGTACTATAATTTTATGTTAAATTGTAGTGTGGTTTTTTTTAAAGTTATTTTTTGTTTTTGTTTTAGATAAACATTAATTTTTTTTAACTTTTACTATTAATTTATTGAAAACATGAAACACTTACACATCTTCATAGTTATAAAGTGTGTCTTGGCCCAACCATTCATTTTTAAATTAGAAAAATCAAAACATTTTCAGCTTTATGTACACCTTTCTCTTAACCATTCCTTTTTGAGGAAGTTGATATGAAAACGTGCATATCGTTTTAAGAGTGCATGTAAATTCAAGACATTGTTCTTTTTCGTGAATAGTTATAATAGAAACATTAAAGTAAATATTTAACCGTTAATTGTTTGTGAATAAGATAACAATTAATCAATTTAACGTTTAATTTTAAGTTTAGTTTACTTCTAATTTTATTTACTAAAAATTAAAATTAATGTTTGTTTTTATTAAATATTGTGGATATTACTATTATGTTTCAATTGTTTTCAAAAAGACAATGAAGTCTATTTTGTTATTCATTATATAGGAGGTTGGACATTGGATAAATCAAGATTTCTAAATGTTGGATATTGGATAAACCAATTTTTTTCATTTTTTTAGCGATATGGAGTAACAACCTCTTGAGATCTTTATATCTGGCACCTGCGAGATTTAGAAGATCTTTGACTAACACTCGTAGGTTTTGGTATAACATCAATAGTGATTCCCAACAAGTGGTTTCAGAGAGTAAGTCTCTAGTTCTACACCCATCTAACTCGCTTTGGGGAGATTGTTAGACATTATATAAACCAAAGCTTTTGAAGTCCAAGGGTAATCGTGATTCCCACCACAATATCACAAGCCATCCTTCTGATTTTGTGAAATAGAAACTAGGCATGTCTTTCATTTTGCTTGCGTCTCTTTCATGGCGGAGTGTAATACAAATCCATCAGTCAAAGATGACAAAGAAGAGGGAGGGGAAGAGCCGGAAACATGGCTTAACGTGAGACGACATAAGCATGGTCCTGTGATGTCTACAGGGCTTCAGTTACATATGTTCTGAACATTCCTCATCCTCATCATATCAAAATTTCACCCTACACCAGGTCTGCGCTACTCTTAGTGATGAGGTGCAACACCCGTTTCACAATGATCTGAACTTTAAATTTTGTACCAAAACGAAGTTGAACCATCGTTGTACCGCCTGTTACCATACAATGAAAGGTTATGTGTTCGAAACTGAAGGGCATAACGTAAGGCTTCATCCCTTGTGTCTAGCGCTTCCTAAAAAAAATAGACTTCGATGGGCATGCAAATCACATACTCACATTTATGATGACAAAGGCAATAGCATACAAATGTAATTCTTGCCATAGGTGCATCGATTTCTGTAGCCATTGTTCCTGGAGAAACGGGACTGTAGCCACCATTCCGGGAGAAAAACACATTACAAACCAGATGGTACAAAGAAAAAATAGTTTTTTTCAAAAACAAATCATTTCATACAGCGGTTTGATGCCACAACATTTATTCATCAACAGTCTCTCCTTCGTTAACTCTTAAAAACTCCAGTTACCAACTCATGTTAACTCTCGTTCCAAAAACTCATTGCGCAAAATGCACCGCGTGCAAATTAGTTTCCTTTTCCAACTGCGCAACTGAGAGAAACAATTTTCAGTGTATAAATTTTCATTTATTGAAGTAATGGTTCAGTGTTTTTTTAAGCCAAGAGGTTAATATCTTTAGTTTCATTTTGTATCAACCATGGAATGAAGCCTGCAAATCTCTATGTCTATCTAATGATAATAACATTTGCAGAGTCTGATTCAAAGTTCGTGCGTCATTCGCATTTTTCCATAGTCAATAGATTTTACTTAGTGAACATTGAATAGCCTCTTGGATAACAATATTGATTCAAAAAGGTAGGTTGATGGTGCACATCTAGTATTTAATCATGCATTTTGAATATGCAACTCATTTTGGCACTATTAGTTATGTTAGATAATTATTCAATAAAATCCATCATTGTGCAATAGGGGATGTTGCTACAGAGATGACAGACGAAGAATTTGGCAGCCAACAACTTTCTGGGGTGAATCTAATGGTCAATTTATCTTTACAAGTATGAAGCAACCCAAATTTTTATTTCTTCTTATTATTATAACCAATAATCCTTTGTACGAGATCAGCTAACAAGTTTCTGGGGTGAATCTAACGATCACTTTATCTTTATAAGTATGAAGCAAACCAGATTTTTATTTCTTCTTATTATTATAACCAACAATCCTTTGTACGAGATCACAAAGCTTTCCCCGTCCAACCACCCAAAGGCACAAATCTATGGTTCGTAAAAGAAAAAAAAGAAAAAAGTAAGAAAATTTATAATTGCCTCACAATTGGGGAGGTTTGGTATGATCAAAACAGGATGACAAGAGAATTTTTGGTTGATTGAAATCACTGATCTCATACTTGAATATTTGAGATGAGTGGATACAATTATATGAACATGAATAAATGCACACTAAAATTTCATGAGCAATTTAGTCAAACTCTCTATCTCTATCTATCTATATATATATATATATATATTATATATATATATATATAATATATATCTTATATATATATATAATATATATATATATATATATATAATATATATATATTATATATATATAACCATACATACAATTATAAACTACGATGAGGAAACTCTTAATTAGATCCTTGTTATGCCCTTTCGATAAAATATTTTTGCCAATATCATAAGTTGAAAGGACAACATGAGAGAGTACACACAGACACACAAATATATATATGTGTGTGTGTGATAAGTACACGCAACAACAAACATGTATATTAGATACTTCTAAGAGTTCCTTGACTTAACATGACTTGAAAATGGATAGTGGGTACAGGTAGTATGTGGTCATAAATCGGCACGTAGATGAGTAAGGTAACAAAATAAAAGGAGACACGTGATTTTATGAAAATTAAAGCAATGGTATAGAGTATGTTGGTAGCATATTGGAACATGCATTACCTATGCTTTTTGACAGGGGATGTACTAACATGGAAATTGTAGTGTGTCCTCATGTTTTGATGTTTCTTGTTCATTTTCTTCCTCCTTTTCACTATCTATGTAAAATATTTTTTTCTTGGCACACTTATGAGCTTTAGTGTATTTGCTGTCAGAACTATAACAAAGCCCTTTTGCTCTTTTTTCCTCCAATTGTTGTGGAGTCAACCTTGTAGGTCATGGAAGGATAGGAGGAGCAACACTTCCATATTTATATTTGTAAGTGGTAGACTTCCTTGTTGCCATAATTTCGTTCAACTTTTCTTCACCCTGAATGCCTTCTCCAATGAATAAGGTTCCCAAAGGCGAACCTCATGTTTGATGTTATCCTTCAATTTCCATATGAAGACATCAATCCTATGCTCCTATGGAATATTAGTTACCCTGATATTCAATTTTTGGAAGTCCTCAATGTGCTCTACCATTGAACCCTTTTGTTTGAGATTTATGGCTAAAGAAGGTGTTGATATTTGTATCATCATAATGTGTTATCATTTCCTCTGTAAAATTGACTAAGTGACAAGTGGTTTATGAGAAAAAATCCATCAATACCACACAAAATGATTGGGATCTAAGAATAAAGTTGCAATTGGTACCTTTTGTGTGTGTTGAACATCATGGAGATCAAAATATTGCTCCATCTGTTGTATCCATGTTACCTGATCCTTACCATCAAAATTCCTCATATCGATATTTGGAATGTGATGGTTTTTAAACCCAACATTGGAGTTTCTAAAATCTTTATTAACATTCTTTTGGTTCTCATCATGAGTTTCATTGAATTCCCTTTCGCCATTAGGAATAATTTATTGTAGCAACTTTGTCAAACCTTTCTTCAAACATTCCATGACTGCTTTTAATTCAACATTCAAACCTTCCATGTCTACTTTTATTGCATCCTTCAAACCTTCCATGTATGATTTGAAACCATTCTTCAAACCATACATATTATCTTCCACTTCATTTTTGGTTACTCTTTGCGAGAGAGAAATTTGTTGCACTTGGTCGCGTAATTTTGATATATTGTGTTGTATTTCTTCCTCTTCTTCATGCATCATAGTAGATATTTCTAGTTTCTTATTAGGTGTGTCCATTTTTTTATTTCTAGACATTTAAGAATCAAATAATGATATCTATGCTTCATTATTCCCTTTGAATCACTTCAAACTAATTTTCAAACAAAAAGTTATGCAAACGTTTTTAAAAATACACACCTTTTTCTTGTCATTTAGGAGTTCAATATTTGAGTTATTATATTCATGTAATTTCAGATATCTAAAGTCTAAAATTTCTTCTTATTGTATCCCTCTAAGTCTTCTTTCTAACCCCACAAGTCAAAATGATATTGGATTCTTAAAGAAAATGTTATGCCCAATCTCCCACGATGACCTAATTATAGACTGGTTTGGTAGAGTGAACTTGTATAGAGTGCCACGTTTCACTGTTTCGACCTTCATCCTTGAAAATGATACCAAAAAACCTATAGTTTGTCTGATTTTAGCCACTTTTTATGAAATTCAAATCCGATGCTCAGAGAAGAAGTAATGACGATTTTCCCTAGGTCACCTATTTGAGATGGAATTTTGGAGCCTGCAAAAATCCTATCTTCCTTGGATCATATCTCTGAGAATATGACGAACCAAGATCTAAAAGTCATACAAGAGGTTCATCAATGTTTTGAATCCACGTAGTATAAATATAAGCTTCTGAAGCTTCGTAAAAAAAAAAATATAGCAAAAATGCCAAGATGACCTATTTGAAGAAGCGAAACCCTAGAATCCAAATCTCTGATACCAAATGTTATCCAACTAGCTCAAAGAATAGAAGAAAAGACATCAACAACTTAAAAAATTTCCTATTCAAGGGGTAACCTCCTTTTACGTTACATAAATGAACAATCATTTGATGATACAAATGATAAGACCTCCTTAGTATATATAGAAGTCAAAGAAGCCATAATATAATCGAAGCCTACATAACAATAATAATGTAAGGGCACAACAATAACAATAGTGGGCTTCTACGGGGCACAACAATAACAACATGGGGTATACATGGGCACAACAATAACAATAGGGGGCTACACTAATGTTTAAGGCCCTGAAAATCGGGTCTACAACAAGGGGGATACCCGCCCGGTCCAGACCTTGGTTGGCAGCTCCTTATCCGTTTGGTATAGCGAGTCCGACTAGGGATATGGAACCAGTTTCCCAACTCAGTGTGTGTGTGTGTGAGAAAAATGGGTATTTCTGTTCAAAATGGAATACTTCTATCCTAATTCTAATCTAATGTTGTGCTATTGTATTCTAATAAACAGAAAAACATCTAAATTTATGCTAACCCGAGGTGTGATCTTTCTTCTATGCGATCTAAAAATATTTCAAACAATAACTGGTAATAAAGATCATTCAGATATTATAAAAAAATAATTCAATAAAGATGAGCTACTTCGCATAAAAAGTTAGACGAAACAGTTGTGAAAAAATATCGCATAAATGAGCTATTCATACACTAAGCATAAATAAATAGTTATCACCGTACAAAAGTGCCAAATGATAACTCAGGCATCCACGTTGTAATATATAAACAACTAAAAACTGAGCATCACTTTAACGCATAAGAGAAATGGTTAAGAGATAAAAGTACCATTTATAACTAGTCCTACTCATGAGCTTCAAGCGACAATTGATTTATCTCTCCTTGATTTAAGATCCACTAAGAGTACAGAAGTGAAACATCAGTAGCAGATATCAAATACAAATACCAATAAACCCTGTTCCATTCATTCATCAAAACCTCCTCTGAGGGTGCAAAAGTGCATGTTCTGAGGACAAGTTTTTGACAAATTTCTGGACCCTTCTCTAAATGCATGAGAAGGATTTAAATACTACTAATTAAATAACTTATTTACAGAAATTCAAGATTCGGTTTAAATGACCGTCCTTTTTCTAAGCAAAACTATTTCTAAAATTAAATCTAATATCTAACTATTTCTATATTTTCTCCTTAATGTCGCAAGTATTCAGTAGTTGCCTGAGTAGAGTCGGCTGACTGTCTTCCGCCTTTGGTTGAGTTAAGCAAACAGCATCAGCAAGAGCTAGCACTCTCTTCTCAGCAAAATCGATGATATGTAGGAATTTACAGGGTAAGTTCCTCAGACAGAACACCAAAAGGACACCGCTCACAAACAGATCACAGATAAATACACCAGTATTTTGACGTGCTTAAAACCCTCAGAGAGGGAAACAGTCCACGGCCTGCGCCAACGTGGCTACTACAGGCAATTTATTAATAAAAGAATGAAAATTTACATAAGCTTCTCTCATGCACGGTTAACCTACAAATGACCCTCCATGCGCTTTAAATAGATTTCATGGACCAATCGGGTGTCAAGCCACGGATCAAGTGTCGGTAATACCGAGGAGAGAATGAACCGTCGGATCACTACATATCGTGACTGTCGGAGTGTAAGTTACAAAATGTACAACGGTAAAGAAACACACTTTACCTAACTCTATACTAGACCAAGTTGAACTTAACTATTTCCTATGTGTCGGAATATCCTAACATCCCCCCTTAAGAACAACTTGGGGTAGGATTGAAGGATTTACAAATATGACACAATAGGAGAAGGAAGGAGGCACTAGAGCCTATCCCCCCTTAGTGACAACTTCCTGAACTCCAAGCATATATCGAAGTTTAATGAACTTCGCCTCTGTGAGAGCCTTTGTGAAGATGTCTGCAATCTGATCATCTGTTGAACAATATTGCACTTCAAGAACATGGTCATGAATGAGCTTTCTGATGAAGTGCATGTGTAGTTCAATGTGTTTGCTGCGCTGATGCTGAACTTGATCTTTGCAAAGCTGAATGGCACTTTGATTATCACACCAAAGTGTAGTCGGATGCTGCTGCTCAAAGCCAAATTCTGATAGGATCTGACGAAGCCACAAGGCTTCCTTACTAGCTTCCACGCCACCACGATACTCTGCTTCTGCTGACGAAAGAGAAATGGCAGCCTGTTTCTTACAAGCCCATGTAATAGGTCCTGAACCAAGAGTGAAGACATAACCGGCAGTAGACTTCCGATCATCAGGGTCACCAGCCCAATCAGAATCAGTGAAACCAACTAATAGAGGAGCTGCTTTGGCACTGTAATGAATCCCAAACTGTACTGTACCTCGAACATAACGAAGTATTCTTTTAGCTGCTTTCCAATGACTTTCACGGGGGTTTTGCATAAAACGAGCAACAAGGCCAACAGCAAAGGAAAGGTCAGGACGAGTATGGGTTAAATACAAGAGTTTTCCTACAAGTTGACGGTATAAGGTAGCATCAACTTCAGGAGAAGTACAAGAGACTGAAAGTTTGACTCCAGACTGAAAGGGAGAAGGGGCTGGCTTACATTCTTCCATGTGAAAATGACGAAGAATATCACAAGCATACTTGGACTGGGAAAGGGAAATACCCTCCTTGGATTGCAAGACTTGAAGACCGAGAAAATAGTGTAAGTGTCCTAAGTCTGTCATTTCAAATTTCTTTTTAAGGCTGGACTTCACATGGTTTATAAGGTTGGGATCACTACCAGTAAGAATAAGATCATCAACATAAAGAACAAGGATGATAAGAGAGTTGCCCACTTTCTTGGTGTAGACAGTATTGTCAGAATAACACCTAGAAAAGCCAGATTCTGAAAGAAAGCTATCCATTTTGGCATACCAAGCCCGAGGAGCTTGCTTGAGAACATAAAGAGATTTCTTAATTCGACATACAAGGCTGGACTCTGCTTGGATGAAGCCAATGAGTTGTTCCATATAGATTTCCTCATGCAAGTCCCCATGCAAGAAGGCAGATTTAACATCCATCTGATGGACTTCACATTTTAAAGAGGCAGCAAGGGAAAGAACAAGGCGGATAGAGTTCGTTTTGGCAACAGGGGAGAAGGTTTCAGTGTAGTCAATGCCTTCAACCTGCGAAAAACCCTTAGCAACAAGACGAGCTTTATGTTTATCAATTTTCCCATCTGGTCCATACTTGGTTCTGTAAACCCATTTACATCTAACAAGTTTGCGTCCCTTTGGTAGAG